>JAJEJO010003520.1:91211-109401 GCA_020662805.1 Glaucomys volans
ATAATTCTTCACCAACACAGTGACTGGGAAACCTTCCTCCTTGAGGTCACCACACTGCCTGTGGACACATGAAAGAGATGACCTCGACACACAGGAGTGTTGTGTACATGAAGAGTCATTCCTGGGCACACTTTTCAATAGAATGTTCTCAATAAAAAAGGAATTTAGCCTGGGTCATGATTTCAGATATTTTTCTTTTATAACTGAAACAGGTGGAGTGGTAACGAGATGTGCTACTTCCACAATATTTTAGTCTCCAAATGCTTTGCTCTGAGACTCATTTCCCTAAACATGTCTCATGAGCTCCTACATTTGATCCTAGTTTGACTAATGAGGACCAAAGTAAAGTTAGTGCTCCTTCATTTAATCAAATTTGACCAAATAGGAATTTTTATTTTTTCCTTTCCTTTCTTTCTTTTTGTAGTGTAGGAGATTGAGCCCAGGGGTGCTATACTGCTAAGCCACACCCCAGCTCTTTGTATTATTTTTATTTTCTATTTTATTTTATTTTTTGGTACCAGGGATTGAACCCAGGAATGCTTAACCACTCAGCCACATCCCCAGCCCTTTTTATGATTAGAGACAAGGTCTGCTAAATTGCTTAGGGCCTTGCTCTGAACTCGAGATCCTCCTGTCTCAGTCTAGCCTCCTGAGTCGCCAGGATTGCAGGCATGCACCACCTTCCCCTGCCCAAATAAGATTTTTCTTAAGAGACTTAGGGTCTGATTGGAAATACATAACTGAAAAATATTAAATTCTGAGAGGTTATTTTGTTTACTATGAATTTTATTACTTGTTTTGAAGTCAGCAAACCCCAATACTGCTATAAGTACTATAATTAATTTAGTTCTATTTGCTATCATTTTTTAGGTGCCATTGAGCCTCAGTATTCCCCAGGGTCAGGTTCCCAGTGCAGTGTCCACAGGGTTGGCTGGGGTCTGCATCAGATCTAGCAGTTACTCTGTGACTGCCCAGGGTGGCAGCTTCCTCCTCTGTCAGCGGGTGATTTGCTCTCATTGCTCAGAGCTCCTTATCTCTGTGAGGAGAGGAGCCATGGTGACAGGGTGCTCTCCACAACTGTCACTCACTTCAAGGGTGGTAGGGAAACAGACTTGCCCAATTGCTATGCCCAGCACCACCAGTAAGGTTGATGATTCCACTAAACTAGCCAACTTTCCCCACTTTCCCCCTATTCAGATGTATTTCATAGATGTCAGAATACACCTAGTGATACGGTGAGGGCAGGACTCCTGTCCCTTAGTGGATAGCACACACCCTGTGGCACCCCCTGACCCCCACTCCCCTGCCCAGCTGTTTGAACAGGAAGTCAGAATCTGCATAAGGGGGTGGTGGTGGGTCTCGGGTTCAGGTGTGGGGCTGCTGCAGGTTGGTAGAGGGTCTGTGTGTATTTCAGATTCTCCTCCCAAACATCAAGAGGAAGAGAAACTTCCTGTGTATTTCAGAGAGTTGAACAGAGCTGCCTGTAAAGGAATTACTTAATGCCTTGAGTGTGGTGCAGGGAGGCTTTTGAACCCAAGGCCATCTGACCCCAAAGCATCATTACCCTGTTGGGGACTCTCAGCACCCCCAGGACTGATGCCAGCTGCCCTCCCACCAGCTCAACCTCTGACTCCCTGCCCTGTCTTGATCTCCCTCCCCTTCCCACCCTGGCACTGAGTTGGGGTCTCCTAGGGTCTTGGGCCTCTGGTGACAGGAGCTTGTTAACTGCAGGTGTGTCAGGGAGGGCGAGGTTCTTCACAGAAGTGAAAGGGAAAGTAGGTTGCTGGAAAACCTCAGCTATTTGTTGTGCCAATCAAAACCTGGCAAGGTTTCCAGATAGTGGCATTGGGGCTGGGGACCAACTGCTGCTCCTGGAGGAGCCACTGTGGTCCAGCGCCGGTGAGCACAGGGTGGTGAGGGGACCATCCATGCTTGCGTCCGTGTGGTGGGTGCCCTGAGAGCCTGAGGGACGCCAAGGTGTGTGTGGGGTGGTGGCGGTGAACAGTTGGCATGTCCCCGGGGAGGGGCTTTGGCGGAGAGAGTCTGGCGGCTGTTCTCGCCAGGCGGCGCAGGGGTCACGGAGCCCTGGGCCTTGGTGTTGCGGGACAATGCCTGAGTGCCTGGGGTGTGGCGGTGGCGGCGGGAGTCATGGGTCTGCGGGTGTCTGCAGGGAGGGATGCGGGTGCTGTGTCCCGGGCAGAGGGATCGCGGGGGCGGCGGGGATCTGGGCGCAGTGATGGGGAGAGAGGGTCCCTGAGGGTGGTGGGGAGGCCGTGTGCGGGCTGTCGGGGTGAGAGAGGATGCGGGGGACAGTTCGGAGTGGGGGACAAGAGGGAGTGTGGGCAGGTGAAGGGCAGTGGCGGGGGGAGGGGCCTGGGGGCAGGTGCGGGCGGGACCCAGGTGGGGACCCATTTGGCAGCGGGAGGTCTATGCTGGCCTTTCCAGCTGTGCTTTAGATATTCCTCACGGCCCATTTTCTGCCAGGATTTGTGAAATGTTGCTTTATTCTTAAAAATGTTTGGAAGAGTCAGCCAACTCAGCCTGGAAGCTAGGGAAGCCTGGCATGGAAATACTGCTTCATGGTTAATTTCTTAAACTGATTAATTTCTTAATTTCTCTTAATTTGTAAGAGATGGTTGACATTTTCTCTTTTTATGTCAACTTTGGTCACATGATCTTCGTAGACAGTTGTCCATTTTTATCAATGTAATTTTTTTCAAATGTAATTTTCTATCTCATTGATCTTTTTCATTTGGTTCTTTCAATTTTTGTATATTTCATGTTTTTTCTACTTTATTGACACAGAAAAGGATAAGACTCATCCTTTAGCCTCTCTTCTTCTCTAACCTATTTATTTTTGGGTAATAACTTCTCATTCTGCTTTAACTGAATCCCCTAAGTTTTGCTGGGCATTATTTTCATTCACCTTCAGTTACAAATATGTTGTACTTTCTGTTATGATTTTTTTTTTGGCCCAGGGATTTTATCAAATGTGCTTTCTGTTTAACTTCCAAGCAATTGATGGCTTCTTGGATAACATTTCTTTTTCTTTGTTTAAAAATTGACTTCTACGTTGCTATACAGTGGTCAAATAACATATTCTGAATGATTTTAATTGTTTCAAACTTGTTGATCTTTAAAAAATTTCTTTCGAAGCAGCTTTAGGTTCGCAGCATAATTAGAAGGAGGGTACAGAGTTTCCCAGACCCCCACCACAGTATCTTCTCTCATGATTGATGTTGCCCCTCAGAATGGGACACTTGTCACAACCAACAAAACTAGATTGAGGAGTTGAGGCTGTGACTCAGTGGTGGAGCACTTGCCTAGCACGTGGGAGGCACTGGGTTCTATTCTCAGCACCACATAAAAATAAATAAATAAAGGAATTGTGTCCATCCACAACCTAAAAATGAAAAAAAAAAATACCCCCCAAAACAAAACAACAACAAAAAAACCTGTTTTGACATATCACCATCATGCAAAGTCCCTAGTGTACATCAGGTGTACTCCACCTGTTGAACACTCCCCCTTGAGCCCATTCATTCTTTATGTATTAGCATATGCTTGATTTTGGCACATTTTGGTGATGTTCCATGTGTATAGGAGAATAATGTGAATTGCATCCATTCCATATATGTTAACTCTGTCAAGTTAATTCTGCACTTACGGATTTAAAAAAAATTTTTTTTAGTTGTAGATGGAGATGATACCTTTATTTTATTTATTTACTTTTTTTGTAGTGCTGAGTATTGAACCTATTGCCTCATATGTAGTAGGCAAGTGCTCTACCACTGAGCTACAACCCCAGTCCCCACTTATGGATTTTATGTATGCTTGTATTATGATTTTTCAGACAGATGTACTAATATCTTTTGCAGTGTTTTGTATCTCTCCTTGCAATTCTGTTAATTTTGCTTTATGGATTTTAAGGCCATGTTATTGGGAGCATATATAGTAATAGTTTTCTGTTTTGTTGATCCTTCTTCACCTCTAATAATACTTCTTGTCTTAAAAGTCTTCCCTGATATTAGTAGAACTACATCAATCTTTTTCTAGTTATAGTTTGGATTTCTATAATTTTTTCCATCCTGACTTCGGTCTTTTAATTTTTGTATTAAATGCATGACTCCAATAAACAACCCAGTTTTCTTTCATACTTTTTTCTTTTAAACATTTCTAATAACCTTCATCTTTTACCTGCCCTAATCTCCCTACCTGGACTTCTCTTTCTCACCTCCCATCACAAAACCTCTGAGACCAGTCTACACAGAACAGTTGGATTTAAATAATTCAAGGTAGAAGAGACTGTTGGAGACCTTGAACCTGACAGGGTGTGTCACCTGCATCTCTTTCTCCCTCAGGAATCTGTGCTGTGACCTCATGACCTTGTTTCAGGATGTGCCTGGGAAGCCCCAATTCCTGGTCCTGGGGTACTTTGATCATGAGTTCCTCTTGCTCTGTGATGGGGAGAGCTGAAGGGAAAACCCTTGGGGCCTTGGGAACAAGAAATATGCTGGAGCTGAGGTCTGGGAAAGAGAGAATGAAGACCTTCAGGAGAAGGAGAAGCAGCTCAGGAAGACTCTGGCAGAGATCATGGGCCAGAAGGTCCAGGAGCCGGGGAGTGGGCAGATCCAGAGCATGTGGATTCAAGCTCTGGTCCCCGGGACTGTGGTGGGGTACCTCGAACACAACAAGGCTGGTCTGCACAGAGAAGGAGGCCTCTCTGTGACTGCACCAGGTACACCACAATTGGGCAGTGCAGAGGACATGCCCCTTTTGGATGAAGTCCTGGTGGAAGCAGAGTCCAGGGATGGTGAGATGACAAGTCACTGCCCAGAGTGGGCCAGGCCTCTAGGCCACACGGGGCTGTAAGCTGGGAGAAAGGCAGCACTGGGGCTTCTGGTGCTTGGGCTACAATGGGCAGGACTTCCTCGCTTTTTTTTTTGAAAGCAGGGATTGAACTCAGGGACACTTGGCCACTGAGCCACATCCCCAGCCCTATTTTGTATTTTATTTAGAGACAGGGTCTCACTGAGTGGCTTAGGGCCTCACTAAATTGCTGAGGCTGTCTTTGAACTTGCGATCCTCCTGCCTCAGCTTCCTGAGTTGCTGCGATTACAGGCGTGAGCCACCACGCCAGGCTCTTCCTCACCATTGACCTGGAGACCCCTACATGGGCAATGGCTGTGCCTTCAGCCCAGCAGACCTAGAAATTCTGGGAGATGCCTGACCCCAGAGATACCGTGGTTAGAATTTTCCTGCATGGGATATGTCGTGCCCAACTCCTAGACACCTGGTTTCCCTGCGGCACCTCCTGGTGAGCACAGGTACTGACTCTGGGCAGCAGGGTGAGCTCTCCTGTGGACACTGGTGCCCTACAAGGGGACTTTGCTGTTACTCTGAGTGGCTGTTGTCATGGCCTTTGTTAGGGGCTGGGATCTCAGTGCATTGTCTGAGGATTCCACAGCCTAAAGTGACCCCTGTGTGTGGATCCTCTAGAGCCATTGCTGGGTCCGCCAGGTTGGGAGCAAGGGGTTCCCAACCTGGTCCTGGATCTCAGACCTGAGGCCCAGGCAGGAAGGCAGGGAAGACTTCTCTTCAATAGACTCATTCTCTGGGATGTTGAGCCTGAGGAAGAAAACAAGATTTGAACTCCTAGGTTGAGGCCCTAAGATGGGGCCACCCTGCCTGGGAGCAAGAGAAGGCAGAATGTTCTAGAAGTGGAGCTGGGTCGTATATTCAAACCCAAACTGCCCCACAACAGCTGACTGATCTTGGGTCATTCCAGTCCTGTTCTGCTCTTGTTTTTAAGAAAGGTCAAGCTTGGGGCTGTGGTTTTGGCTGGGTGGTAGAGCATTTACCTAGCACATGTGAAGCACTGGGTTCAATCTCAGCACCACATAGAACTAAACAAACAAAACAAAGGTAATGTGTCCATCTGCAACTAAAAATGAAAAAATAAATGAAAGAAAGATCAAGTTTGAAGCCTCCTCCTTGGCTGAATCTTGTGGCAGAAAATGAAAGTGTCCTGAGAAACCAGTGTGTGGGGAGGGGGTGGCAGGAGGGCTACTGATTATCCTGCCTCACATGTCAGATCCCACCTCGTGGTGCAGGTAGTTGAGGATAAATGTTCCCAGTACCACAGGCAGAAAGGTGGAATCACATCAGCACCAGGTCTGCTTGGGTAAAATGCAGCATTGCAGTGCTTGCTACAATCTAACACATCTTCCCTAAAACTTTAAATCATTTCCAGACTATTTATACTGTGTAATACAATGTAAAAGCTACGTAAATAGCTGTCATACTGTATTGCTTAAGGACTAAAAATGTAAATGCTTAATACTGATGTGAATGTTTTCAAAACAATTTGTTCTGTGGCTGATTGATCTATGGATGCAGAACTGATGGATACAGAGGGCTGAGTACTGCTTCAAGAGGAGACAAATTGATCAAGGGAGAAAGAGTCTGGAAACAGAGCCACACACACCCTTACCCAATGAAGGATAAAGTAACACTGTAGCTCAGCTGGGAAAAAGCGAGCCTGGGAAAAACTGTTGGATCATTTGGATTCTTATGGGGAAAAAAGTGTCTGTGGATCCCAACCTCATGCCCTGGGCAAAACAAGTTTCAGAGGAATAACATCTACGAGTGCATGATGAAATAATAAAGTTTTAAGGAAAAAAATAGTAGAACATCTTTGTGACTTTGGTATAGACCAAGATTTCTTAAACAGGATATGAAAACTAAAATCATTAGACATGAACGGGAAACAAATATTAAATTATATTAAAATGACAACCCTATATTCATGAAGTAACTATTGTAAGAATGTAAAGAAAACCAGCATAGTGGAAAAATATTTATCCAATTTAGGTTCTTCATCTGAGCGTCCCCACCCAGTGTCCTTGGAATGACAGTGACCTGCCACAGGAAATGCTCAGACCTTACTGGGGAAAAAAGAGATGTCCCCTTCTTCTTGTAGGTACACTTGGGGTCATGCTCCCTAATCTGCCTAGTTATCTTTGTTAATATAAAGAAACAATTTATAACTGAGTTATGGTCTCAAATAGAAATTTCTCCAAAGACAATACACAAACAGCCATCCAGCAAATGAAAAGTTGCTTGACTTAAGCAGTCATTAAGGGAATAAAAATAAAAAACACAATGAAATACTACTCCACAGAGACCGCTGGAGGCGTGTGAAGGGGGGCAGTTAATAGGCTAAAGACAGAACCCACACATGGCTGAGCCATCACACTCCAGGTCTATGGTCAAAAGAAACAAGCAGGGACCAGACACAGTGTGCACATTTGTACATTGATGTTCATGTCACCACTGTCCAGAACAGCCAAAAAGTGGAAGCACCCCACATGGCTGCTCAGGGAGCAGGTCTTAAAAGCTGCTCTAGCTCCTGGATCCCTTGGGCCTGAGGTCATACTTGGAGGGAGAAAGATCATTTTGAGAGGTGGATGAAGGTTACCAGTGAAAGAGAAATGTGTGGAGAGTTCTCCATGAGTTAAATTCCAACTGTATGGCCAGTCCACTTTGTGTTGGTTTATTATTTAGGAAAGAATAAGATTTGGCACAGGAGAGGCCAACCCAGAGGTCTAGGACCCACCCAGCCCAGCGGAGCCCTTGAGACTTCCAGGCCGGGGAGGTGGGCCTAGAGACAGACATCAGGCTCAGCCCAGCACAGATAAGTGAGACTTCCACGTCAGGGAGCCCATCCTAGAGCACCCACGTGAGGTACTGGAATCCTTTAGGGAAATCATAAATCCATGGGGGGGGGGAACTGTAATACCTCAGATTCTCACTTATAGAGGGGAAGATACATGAACAACATGAGAAAACAAGGGAAGAAAGTGTCCCAAACAAACCTAGATGCTACATTAATAGAATCCAATGACAGTAGGGCAGAAGAAATGTAGAAAGGGAGTTCAGAATGTCCATAATTAAAATGATCAGAGAAGCAAACGGTAAGATGAGAGAGCAAATGCAGGCAAAGAATGATTGCACCAATCAACAGTTAAAAGAACAAATGCAGGAAGCAAAAGATCATTTCAGGAAAGAAATAGAGTTTCTGAAAAATAACAAAACAGAAATCCTTGAAATGAAGGAAACAATAAACCAAATTTAAAACTCAATAGAAAGCATAACCAACAGGCTAGATCACCTGGAAGACAGAACCTCAGACATTGAAGACAAAATATTTAATCTTGAAAACAAAGTTAACCAAACAGAGAAGATGGTAAGGATTCACAAACAGAACCTACAAGAATTATGGGATATCATGAAAAGACCAAATTTAAGAATTATTGGAATTGAGGAAGGCAGAGAGACACAAACCAAAGGAATGAATAATCTATTCAATGAAATAATATCAGAAAATTTCCCAAGGCTGAAGAATGAACTGGAAAATCAAATACAAGAGGCTTACAGGACACCAAATATACAAAATTACAACAGATCCATACCAAGGCGCATCATAGTGAAAGTACCTAACTTACAAAGTAAAGATAGAACTTTAAAGGCTGTGAGAGAAAAAAATCATTACATTCAGGAGGAAACCAATAT
The DNA here is from genome assembly GCA_020662805.1 of Glaucomys volans. Taxonomy (NCBI): domain Eukaryota; kingdom Metazoa; phylum Chordata; class Mammalia; order Rodentia; family Sciuridae; genus Glaucomys; species Glaucomys volans. The sequence continues at coordinate 99,786 of JAJEJO010003520.1, forward strand.
GGTTATCAGCAGATTTCTCAACCCAGACCCTAAAAGCAAGAAGGGCCTGGAACAACATATTTCAAGCTCTGAAAGAGAATGAATACCAATCAAGAATCTTTTTTTTAATTTAATTTTTTGACTCATTGAACACAAATGGAGTACAGCAATTGTTTTTCTGATTGTACACAAAGTAGAGTCACCCCATCTGTGCATTCATACATATACACAGGGCAATGATGTCTGTCACACATACTGTTATTATTCTTACCCCACAACCTCAACCCCACCCCTCCCTTCCCTCTATGCTCTCTATCCTTTCTCCATTCTTGCCATCATTCCACCCCACATTATGCATCATCATTCACTTATCAGAGAGACCATTTGGCCTTTGGATTTTTGGGATTGGCTGATCTCACTTAGCATAATAGTCTCCAACATCATCCATTTACCTACAAATGCCATAATTTTATTCTTCTTTATGGCTGAGTAATATTCCATTGTGTATATATACCACAGTTTCTTTATCCACTCATCTATTGAAGGACATCTAGGTTGGTTCCACAATCTAGCTATTGTGAATTGAGCAGCTATGAACATTGATGTGGCTGCATCACTGTAGTAATCTGATTTTAAGTCCTTTGGGTAAAGGCCAAGGAGTGGGATAGCTGGGTCAAATGGTGGACCCATTCCAAGTTTTCTAAGGAATCTCCACACTGCTCTCCAGAGTGGCTGCACCAACTTGCACTCCCACCAGCAATGTATGAATGTACCCTTTTCCCCACATCCTCGCCAACACCTGTTGTTGCCTGTATTCTTAATAAAAGACATTCTAATTGGGGAATGATGAAATCTTAAGGTAGTTTCGATTTGCATTTCTCTTATAACAAGGGATGTTGAACATTTTTTAATAAATCTGTTGATTGCTTGTAGATCTTTCTCTGTAAAGTGTCTGTTCATTTCCTTGGCCCATTTATTGATTGGGTTATTAGTGTTCTTGGTGTAAAGATTTTTGAGCACTTTGTAGATTCTGGAGATTAGTGCTCTATCTGAAGTGTGTGTGGCAAAGATTTTCTCCCACTCTGAAGGCTCTCTCTTCACATTGCTGATTGTTTCCTTTGCTGAGAAAAAGCTTTTTAGTTTGACTCTATCCCAATCATTGATTCCTGCTTTTATTTCTTGTGCCTTGGGAGTCATGTTAAGGAAATCTGGTCCTAGGCCAACGTGATGAAGATTTGGACCTATTTTCTCTTCTATTAGGTGCAGGGTCTCTGGTCTAATTTCTAGGTCCTTGATCCATTTTGAATTGAGTTTTGTACAGGGTGAGAGATATGGGTTTAGTTTCATTTTGCTGCATATGGATTTCCAGTTTTCCCAGCACCATTTGTTGAAGAGGCTGTCTTTCTCCATTGTATGTTTTTGGCTCCTTTGTCAAGTATGAGATACCTGTATTTATGTGGGTTTGTCTCTGTGTCCTCTATTCTGTAGAGGACAGATCTCTACCTGTCTATTTTGGTGCCAATACTATGCTGATCTACCTGTCTATTTTGGTGCCAATACTACGCTGTTTTCATTACTATTGCTCTGTAGTATAGTTGAAGGTCTGGTATTGTGATACCCCCTGCTTCGCTCTTCTTGCTAAGGATTGCTTTAGCTATTCTGGGTCTCTTATTCCTCCAAATGAATTTCATGCCAATCAAGAATCTTATACCCAGTGAAACTAACCTTCAGATTTGATGATCAAATAAAATTCTTTCATGACAAACAAAAGCTAAAAGAGTTTACAAATAGAAAGCCAACACTACAGAATGTTCTCAGCAAAAATATTCCATGAGGAAGAAAGGAGAAACAACAATGTGGGATGGGATTGTAGCACAGAGGTAGAGCCCTTGCCTAGCATGTGTGAGGCCCTGGGTTTGATCCTCAGCATCACATAAAGATAAACAAAATAAAGGCATTGTGTTCATCTACAACTAAATATTAAAAGAAAAAAGAAAAACAACAATGTAAGTCAGCATAGGGAGAAACTACCCTAAAGGAATAGCAAAATAAAGGAGAAACTAAGGCAAGTTAAAAAACAAATATAAGCCAAAATGACCGGGAATACAAATCATATGTCAATAATAACCCTGAATGTTAATGACCTAAACTCATCAATCAAAGGACATAGACTGGCAGATTAGATTAAAAAGAAAGACCCAACAATATGCTGCCTTCAAGAGATGCATCTCACAGAAAAAGATGCCCACAGACTAAAGGTGAAAGGATGGGAAAAAATATACCATGAACATGAACCCAGTAAAAAAGCAGGAGTTTCCATCCTCATATTAGATAAAGCAGACTTCAAGGCAAAATTAGTTAGATGGGCTAAAGAAGGACATTTCATATGCTTAAGGGAAGCATAAATCAGCAAGACATAACAATCATAAATATTTACGTCCCAAACAATGGCGCATCCATGTATAAAAAAAAATCCTTCTCAATTCCAGAAACAAAATAGACCACAACACAATAATACTAGGTGACTTTAACACACCTCTCTCACCATTGGACAGATCTTCCAAACAAAAACTGAACCAAGAAAACATAGAAGTCAATAACACATGTGCTAATTTAAACTTAATAGACATATATAGAATATTCCATTCATCAGTAAGCAAATACACTTTCTTCTTAGCAGCTCATGGATCCTTCTCTAAAATAGACCATATGTTATGCCACAAAGCTACTCTTAGCAAATACAAAAACATAGAGATACTATCTTGTATTCTATTAGATCATAATGGAGTGAAATTAGAAATCAATGATAAAATAAAAAACAGAAACTACTCCAACACCTGGAGATTAAATAATGTGCCATTGAATGATGCATGGATAACAGAAGACATCAAGGGGGAAATAAAAAAATTCTTAGAGGTAAATGAGAACAAAGACACAGCATATCAAAATCTCTGGGACACTATGAAAGCAGTACTAAGAGGAAAATTCATTGCATGGAGCGCATTCAATAAAAGAATGAAAAGTGAACAAATAAAGAACCTTACTTTACAGCTCAAAGCCCTAGAAAAAGATCATCACCAAAAGTAGTAGAAGACAGGAAATAATTAAAATCGGAGCAGAAATCAATGAAATTGAAACAAAAGAAACAATTCAAAAAATTGACAAAACAAAAAGTTGATTCTTTCAAAAATTAAGAAAATTGATAAACCCTTAGCCACACTAACAAAGAGGAGAGAGAAAGCTCAAATTACTAAGATTTGTGATGAAGGAAATATCACAACAGACACTATTGAAATACAAAACATAATTAGAAACTCTTTTGAAAATCTATACTCCAACAAAATAGAAAATCTCAAATATATCATCAGGTTCCTAGAGGCATATGAGCCACCCAAACTGAATCTTGAGGACATACACAATTTAAATAGATCAATTTCAAGCAATGCAATAGAGGAAGTCATCAAAAGCCTACCAACAATGAAAAGTCCAGGACCAGATGGGTTCTCAGCCGAGTTCTACAAGACCTTCAAAGAAGAGCTCATTCCAATGCTCCTCAAAGTATTCCATGAAATAGAGGAGGAGAGAACCCTTCCAAACTCATTCTATGAAGCTAATATCACTCTGATACCAAAACCAGACAAAGACACATGGAGGAAAGAAAATTTCAGACCAATATCCCTAATGAACATAGATGCAAAAATTCTTAACAAAATTTTAGCAAATCACATACAAGACATATTAAAAAGATAGTGCACAATGATCAAGTGGGTTTCATCCCAGGGATGCAAGGTTGGTTCAACATCCAGAAATTAATAAACATATTTCACCACATAGACAGGCTTAAAGTTAAGTGTCACAACTGTATCTGTTGCAACTGGGGCAACACGAGTGGGTCTCCCTTAGAGGGGGTGAGCTGACGAGGTAACCAACGCCCTCGGGAGAGCAAGTTCCAGACCAGTCTCAAATTTATTAAAGAATTACAGCACTTTTATGGAAGAGGGGAGTCCGAGAACAAAGAATCAGTAGTGTAACATGGTTGTCTGTAAGGATGGTTCAATTAGGAGTCACACAGTTTACCAAAGGGAGGAGGGAGAGAGGAGGATGAGCGAAGCTCACCTGGGGCAATGGCCATTGGTGGGTCAGGTCACTTGGGAGTTTTCTCCACAAGCATGAGCAATCCTGAGTGTTCAAATCAAGGATTATCCCCTTCTGCAGCCTGAGAGCATGAACCTCAGTGGCTTCTTTCTGCATCCCCACAGTTAAGAATCACGTGATTATTTCAATAGATGCAGAAAAAGCATTTGATAAAATACAGCACCCCTTCATGCTCAAAACACTAGAAAAAATAGAGGTAGTGGGAACATTCCTTAACATTACGAAGGTTATATATGCTAAGTCCATGGCCAACATCATTCTAAATGGAGAAAAGCTGAAATCATTCCCCCTAAAAACTGAAACAAGGCTGGGATGCCTTCTTTCACCACTTCTATTCAACATCGTCCTTGAAACTTGAGCCAGAGCAATTAGACAGACCAAAGAAATTAATGGGGTACGAATAGGAAAAGAAGAACTCAAACTATTCTTATATGCTGATGACATGATTCTATATTTAGAGGAGCCAAAAAGTTCCACGAGAAAACTTCTAGAACTCATACATGAATTCAGTAAAGGAGCAGGATATAAAATCAATGCTCATAAATCTAACACATTCTTATTCATATGTGATGAACCTCTGACAGAGAAATTAGGAAAACTACCCCATTCACAATAGCCTCAACAAAAATAAATACTTGGGAATCAATCTAACAAATGAGGTGAAAAACCTCTACAATGAGAACTACAGAACACTGAAGAAAGAAATTAAAGAAAACCTTAGAAGATGGAAAGATCTCCCATGTTCTTGGATAGGCAGAATTAATATTGTAAAAAATGGCCATACTACCAAAAGCGCTGTACAAATTCCATGCAATTCCAATTAAAACCCCAAGGATGTACCTCACAGAAATAGAGCAAGCAATCATGAAATTCATTTGGAGGAATATGAGACCAAGAATAGCTAAAGCAATGCTTACCAGGAAGAGTGAAGCAGGTGGTGTCACAATATCAGCTCTTCAACTATACTACAGAGCAATAGTAACAAGAATGACATGCTATTGGTACCAAAATAGACAGGTAGATCAATGGTACAGAATAGAGGACACAGAGACAAATCCACATAAATACAGTTTTCTCATACTGACAAAGTGCCAAAAACATGCAATGGAGGAAATATACCTTCTTCAATGGTGCTGAGAAAACTGGAAATCCATATGCAGCAAAATGAAACTAAACCCCTATCTCTCACCCTGCACAAAGCTCAACTCAAAATGGATCAAGGACCTAGGAATTAGACCAGAGACCCTGCACCTAATAGAAGAAAAAGTAGGTCCAAATCTGCATCATGTCTGCTTAGGACCAGACATCCTTAACATGACTCCCAAAGCACAGGAAATAAAAGCAAGAATCAATAATTGGAATAGATTCAAACTAAAAAGCTTTTTCTCAGCAAAGGAAACAATCAGCAATGCGAAGAGAGTGCCTACAGAGTGGGAGAAGATCATTGCCACGCACACTTCTGATAGAGCACTCATCTCCAGAATCTATAAAGAACTCAAAAAACTGTACCCCAAGAATACAAATAACCCAATCAATAAATGCGCTAAGGAAATAAGCAGACACTTCACTGACTAAGATCTACAAGCAATCAACAGATATATGAAAAAATGTTCAACATCCCTAGTAATAAGAGAAATGCAATTCAAAACTACCCTAACATTTCATCTCACCCCAATTAGAATCTCTATTAGCAAGATTAGAAGCAACAACAGGTGTTGGTGAGGATGTGGGGAAAAAGGTACACTCATACATTACTGGTGGGGTTGCAAATTAGTGCAGCCATGCTGGAAAGCGATGTGGAGATTCCTTAGAAGACTTGGAATGGACCCACCATTTGACTCAGCTATCCCACTCCTTGGCCTATAGCCAAAGGACTTAAAATCAGCATATTATAGTGATGCAGCCACATCCATGTTCATAGTTGCTCGATTCACCATACCTAGATTGTGGAACCAATCTAGATGCCCTTCAATAGATGAATGGATAAAGAAACTGTGGTATATATACACAATGGAATATTACTCAACCATAAAGAACAAAATTATGGCATTTGCAGGTAAATGGATGCAGTCGAAGAATAACATACTAAGTGAGATAAGCCAATTGCAATGGCTGAATGATCTCTGTAATAAGTGGATGATGATATATAATACTGGGTGGGAGGGGGGCAAGATTAGGGGAAGGATGGATTACATAGAGGAAAAAGACAGGTGGGGATGGGATAGGGGGAAAGAAAAATAACAGAATGAGACAAACATCATTACCCCATGTATATGTATGATTATGCAAATGGTGTGAATACTTCAGATACAACCAGAGAAACACAACCAGAGAAACAATTTTACTCAGCCTGTGTATGATGAATCAAAATGAATTAAAAAAAAAAAAAGATTCTGCTGGCACTGTGGTGCATACTTGTAATCCCTGAGTCTCGGAAGGCTGAGGCAAGAGGATTGAAAGTTCAAAGCCAGTGTCAGCAACTTAACGAGGGCCTCAGCAACTTACTGAGAGCCTTTCTCAAAATTAAAAAAGAAAAAGGGGGCCGGGAATTAGCTCAGTTGTTGAGTGCCCCTGGGTTCAGCCCCTGGTACAAAAATAGAAATAAATTTAAAAATAAGATTCTACAGTAATTGGATGCAGAAGGCTCAAGGACAATATGCCCAGTTCTCTTGATCTGCAACCTGAACCTAATATGCATCTTAAATACACTAAATATGCCTTGGCTAATGGAGTACCTCAGAGGTGAAGGGCACCAGCCTCCATACTTGTGTTGTCCTATTGAGGTGCCGGGAGGAAGGACCACTCTTGCTTTTATTGGGTTCCTCATAGAACACACAATTCCTCATAGAACTTTCTAGTCCTTTCCAGTACTCTGATGAATATAACTTGGATCTTTTAAATTCAGATATTGCTGCGGTGGCTGCAGCCTGTTGAAATCCGAGGCAAAGGATAATCAGTCAATTAAACCTGCAGTGTATTCTCTGGGTCAAAAATGGTGCTAACCAGGAAATGTTCCTGTAGACAGTTCCCCTCTTTAGTCCCACCCCGTAGGGGGGGTTGGTAGGCCAATTTGACCCAGGTATGGATGAGGGGGCAGCAGCTGTTCACTGCAGAGGAAACCCACATGGCAGTCAGAATCAGAAGATGTTGGGGATTTGGCGATGCAGACAGTGGTTAGCAACAGTGAGAGGCTGCGGGGTCAGCAAACCACATGGGAGAGAGAACGCCCATCAGCCTGGCCTGAGCAGCACAGCCAGTGTGATGCTCACGTCGGGAGCAGCAAACGCGAGGCTCTGGCTCCCCCGTGTGGTGGAGGGTAGCAGCACCATTCTACATGTAAATTTTTGATGCCATTTTATTGTTTGATGCTGGAGGGAAGCCTCTGGAATCCTGCAGCTTGCAAATGATCCACCAGTGAAAGATCTACTCCCAACTTTGGTAGTTCCCATCCCTGTGCCACTAATTGTGAACTTAGGAGTTGGTGGCACCACGTGCAGGACAATGTGGGTTATCAGCATGAAGCACATGTTACATAAAAGTGATTAGAAGCCCACATGTGCCTCTCCTCAGCTCTCTCCTTGTCACAAGGGACTCCTGGTTCTTCACAAGCCCGTTGTGTTCCACATGACCAAGACTAATGGGTCTCAGATGCCCAGGGAGCCCCTTCTTGTCTGGGGACCCACAACCTGGCTGCCTCTGTGTCCTTCTGACACAACTTGTTTCTCTGACACACATTCTTTCCATGCTGCATCTACACATAGAATGTCCTGTTTTAATGTTTGTCCACAAAGAGCTCTGGTCACATGCAGTGTGGTGGGAAGACCACAGAAGGACCTATACGCGTTGAGGTTCAGGAAACAATACACAAAATGTGCCGCTTTGGACCTCAAACTGAGAGCACCTGGGAGGCAGCATGCAGATGGAAGGGCTGTCTTGGAAGTTCTTTAAGGCCGAATCTTCCAGAAAATATTCAGTTGTGAATCTTTACACCAGGTATCTCATCAACCAGGGGAAGTGATATACATTCCAGGAAGGAAGACTAGCACTGATGTTGCACCCAGATGAACTTGGTTCCAGGCTACTGTCTGTTCTTTCCTTTTATTTCCCCTAACATTGCCTACAGTATTAGTCAGTTTTGCATGACTATCATGACAGGTCTGAGGCAGACCAACTTTGTAAAGAAAAGAGGTTTATTTAGCTTATAGTTCTGGATGTTCAAGGTGAATGAAAGTCAATGAAAGCTCTCAAAAGCATTAGGAGAAACACACTTCATCTTCTATAAAATTGAAGTAACTGAAACCCCAGGCCAACAACCAGGCAGGAGGGGGCAACATGGGGATGTGAATAAGGAAAGAGAGAAGGTGCTCAGGGGGGCAAAGGTCAGCAGGCACTGACAATCTGCTTCCCAGGGGAGTCTCATTTTAGGACTGAATTTAAACCCTGCAGAGTTGGGAGGACAGAGTACAGTATGGTCCCTGGACTTGGCCTGGGTCTGGGGCATGAGAAAGCAAGGTTCAGAAAATGGCTTGCTCCTCAAATGCCTGGGTGTTGTCAAGACTAACACACACCCATGCCCTTCCTTCGTTGTGTGATCAGTCTTTGAATAGCAGACCCAGAGAAACCTCACTTCAGGCTAAGAAGACATTAGAAATGAATGAGTAGCATATTTGTACAAAGACACTGGGGGGAGGGAGACAAAGAAAAAGAACATAAGCATGAGCTCTTTCTTGTTGCTGTAGATGGACAGAATACTTTAATTGATTTATTTGTATGTGCTGAGGATGGAACCCAGTGCCTCACACATGCTAGGCAAGCTCGCTGCCACTGAGCTACAGTCCCAGCCCCAAGTGTGAGCTTGTTACAGAGTTCATGAGAATCACAAACCACCATGAACCAAATTGAAAGGGAGGAAAGGTCCTTTAATGAGCAAGCCAGGCAGGTGGCAGCTGGGAGCAGGCTAATGACTCAAGGAACTCCCAGCACCTGAACTTGGGAAGCCCAGAGTGTATAAAGGCAAAACCACAAGAACAACTGAGGCACATGTAGGTCAGAAAGACCCTGTGGAGACAGGTATTTTGATTACATGAGAGAATGGTTTTGATGACACATTTCAGAGTCATTGTGTTTCATGTCAGGGCCATAGTTGGGGATGCAGAAGGTCCTACTGTACTGTCAGCATAGATGCAGCTTCAGGAGCTGAAAGGAGAACATTATAAGCAGGCATACAATGCAGTCAGGTCAGAACAAAATGGTGTTTCTTTGGTTCTTTTCCATTTCATTCCCCCATTTCTTTTCAGGGGCCTTCAAACCCTTGGTTTTGGCTTAAGGGCAGATACTGGGTCCTGAGGAATATTATTATTTGGCACTTTTACACAAGAACACTTTTCTTTTTTTAATATAGAGTTTAGCTTTATTTACTTTTGGTAGGGCTGACATAAGTGTACATCTTAAGTTTTTTTTTTTGTAAACATTGTTTTTCTTT
>JAJEJO010003520.1:109501-120962 GCA_020662805.1 Glaucomys volans
TCTTTCTCCTTCTTCTTCTTCTTCTTCTTCTTCTTCTTCTTCTTCTTCTTCTTCTTCTTCTTCTTCTTCTTCTTCTTCTTCTTCTTCTTCTTCTTCTTCTTTTTTTTTAGTGTCCATGAAGGACTGTGCTCAGGTGTACTATCCTGCCAGGTGTTTAAGACCTATTGGTCAAAACCGACCTTGTGTCTATCTATTTTAAGTCAGCTAAGATTTGTCAGGAATTGCTCTTGGGGACTTGTGAGAAGCCTCCTGGCTCCTTAAGCTTTCCTCTACCAGTGGTGGCACCTGCCAGGATGGGTGGGGTCTGGCTGAGCACAGTGGCTTCTCTTGGAAACATCAGGGACATTTTCATCTCCAATGACCCTCCTCCTTGCAGAATGTACACTGATTGACTTCCTGTCCTCTAGGGTCTCCTCTCAATCTCCCTGATCAGCAGATCAGGGGGCTCACCAGAGTTGCAGGGTCCAGAGAAGTCCTATTATTCCCTGACCTTAGAGGGCAAGGGCCAAAATATGGGCTGAGGTTTTCCTCAGTCCTTTGATTTCCTTAACTTTGGCCTCCAAGTTTTTGGTTTTAAACATCCAGCAAGCCAGTGTCACCAGTCTTAAAGAGGGAGGAACATGTTATAACTTTAATATCTATAATTTTACAGTTACCCTTTTTATGTAATTGGGGTCGGCATTAGTACTGGAAGCCAGCATTACATCCTATCTGTCCTGTAGGTGATGGCTTATTGTCTCAGATTAAGCCAGGTTGCTTTTCAGAAGCAGCACCTCTGCAAAACACTGACAGGCAACAGTTATAAAGTTTGCAAGGAAAATATAAAATGAAATTGACAGAGTAAGAACATATTCAGTCTGTGTAATATCTATGAATCAAGAAAAATGAATTTTATGATCTTGAACCTTTACTTAGTTATACATTATATCTCTTGTTTGAGATCACAGTCATCTTAATACCAAAAATCAAGTGGTTGAACACAAGTTTAAATGAGCTGAAGTCTAGCCTATTTTGGTGCCATTTTAACATGGAGTAAGGTGGGAGGGAGAGCCTTATCTCAGGTAAGGTGGGGCTCTTTACAAATACTGAAATACAGTATTACATCTGACGCATGAATCAAATAAAGGCTAGAGAGCTTTTAACTTTTTTTTGTGTGTGGAAAAAATGACAGAATGCTTCCATGTTTTACAATGTCACTTAAACAGATCAGGATCTCCTTATTATGTTTCAAAAATGCATTTAAATTCCAATTCCACTGGGAAGAGTAACACAAAACTGTGTATATAACTTTTTGACAACAGGTTACTTTATCCAGTTATAAACCATCAAATGACATGAATATATACCTACCAAATTTGCTAAGGTTTCTGTTACACATAATTTTAGTTTGTAAGGCAGAACGCAGGGGTCCTCGAGGTGGTGAGGCGGCAGAGCAATGGAATCAGCCCTAGGAGACAGGTTCTGTGATGCAATCTCAACTTTATTCAGGAAGCATACATGTTTTATAGAGGTAGGGAGCCAATGAGCAGAGAAGCAATGTTGCAAGAGCCTATCAGAGCAAACCAGCCAGAAACTGCACAATGCAGAAGGAGGAAGATGGGGGGAATGGGGTGAGGCTCTGCTGAGACACTGCCCCATTGGTGGTGGTGGGCGGCTCCTCCCAAGCATGATAATCCTAGGTGTCCCACAGGGTCTTACCCACTCTGCAGCCAAAAGGGTGCATTATTTTTTGATTTTCCTGCATTTCCCACAAGTTTGGAGAACACCAAATTGGCAGCATGTCTTTCTAAGCTTTACATTTAACCAAGCTTAACTTTTTAAAGGGCAACTTAGAATCCAAAGTGAACGGCAGCAATGATCACAGGTCTTTATGGGTTTCTCTTATACATTTAGGAAACAGTTTCAATGATCAGAAATTGACTTAGTCACAGTAAACAGGTATAAGACAGGTCTTTAAACTTTTACATATCACTTAGACAAGACTTGGATATAGTTTTCAGATGCATTGTATACCTAGTCACATGTATTCTGGGTGTCAACAATACTGTTATAATCTAAATAACAATTGTTTATTTAACCAGTAACAAAGTAATCATTTAAGATTTAGAACAGGAACACATCTTAGTTTCTTTAAGACTCAATTTCCCAAACCAATAAAACCTGACAAATACAAGGAACTATCTTGATAGGAGCGTATCGATGCTTTAGATGTTGTTTCATCTCACTACATTAAAGTTTAAATAAATGTAACTGACTGTGCTAACTAAAGCCAATGTCATCACAAAAACAAACTTTTTGAAATTTAACCTTTATTTACTCAGACCCTCTTTCGCTTACTCAGAACTTTTTTGTCACAAGCCTTCTTATATCGCTCTCCTTTTAAATTTACAATTTGAAGGCAATCTTTATAAATTTTAAATTTAGACAATTTTCTTCACCTTAATAAGATGGAATACTTTATGTAACTAACTAATTGGACCCTTTCTTAAATTCATATTCTGAAACAGACCTTATGAATTTTCTGTGCATTTAATTTACTCAACAAATTTCATCCCAGGGGAGGGCTGGGCAGTGATGGGATGCTATTCAGCAAGAACCAAGAACCACCTGTAGGATTACCTGAGGACACAGCTCTGACATTTTCTCTTCCCTTAATTGGTCTGAGCAGAAGCCTAGCACGAGCATGATCGGGAGCTTGGCACGGGGGTGTTAACAGCTACGGGCAATTTGTAATTAGTGAGTGTCTGTTACATATGTTTGCTTGTTCTGCATTAAACGGAGCCTGGTCTTCAGAACTTGAGCTCCCGGTGTGGTGTTAGCGCCATCGCACTCATCCTCCTCACCCCCACAGGCCGCTCCTGTTCCACTTTACAACAACCGTCTTTGCCCCAGTGATGAATATTCTCTGGCTAGATGGGGTGTCCTGTCAGATCTTAAAAGGGGAAATTATTCCTGTGCACAGGTCACAAACTGACAGTGCTGGAACCTACTGCCACATTCTTTGTGGCCAGCAGACTCCACCCCCCAGGGGAAAAATGGGCTGGAAGGCAGGGCAGAGGCCAGGTTCTCTTTGCCCATTTATCTACAGCCCAGGCAGCTTCAGCCTGGTGGCCTGTTGGGCATTTGTCCCTGTCCACTTGTCCTGGCTGGTTCAGGGCCTGGGACTCCGACCTTCAGCCCCACTGCTGCCAGGCCAGGTGCTTCCTCTGGAGGAGCAGCTACAGCTTTGCCACTCCTTTGCCCGGGTGCCTGACCCTTGGTCATCAGCAGCGCCCCCTGAACTGGCAGATGAGAGAGGCCGCACAGGAACCCCTTTGGTGCCAACCCCCTGGGGCCCTGTGCGGTGCCCCAGACTCGGGGCCCTCAGCTTGAGTCAGTGGGCAGTGCTCTGATCCAGTGGGGCAGATCCAGGGGCTGAAAATTTCCCATCCCAGCAGCCACCTGTGCCTCCTCTGCCCTGGCTCCAGCAGTCAGGGGAAGGAGGGACATTTGGGACATCTGCAGGCAAGGGACAGGAAAAGACAAGACTTAGAGAAAGAGTTTACTCTTTCTCAGACTCTGACCCTCAGTCCCAGAAGGGGTCAGTGCACTCATGTAGTATGGGCCACAGGGCAGGGGACCACTCCTCGCAGGGAGAGGCCAGGACCCCAGGCTGGTGTCCTGTGGCCACTGAACCACACTGAGCTCTGTGGACAGTCCAGCTCTCCTTTCCTCAGAACAAATAACAGAGAGACCAGACAGGACAAACACATTGGCAATGAGACATTTTTAAGCAAAGTACCCACCCAGAACATTTCACTCATTCCTGCAACAATACAGCGGGTCGTGCAGTCAGACAAATCCAAAAGCAAGCAGCCAGGCAAAACAAAACCAAAGCCAGATTTCCCAAGAGAGTCAGAAAACCAAAATCCCCCACAATTGGCATCCCAGTAGAACATGAGAGGACTGGGAAAGGTTCGTCATCAGCAGTTCCCGTCCCAACCCAAACCAGATCTGACTTACCCCCCATGATGGTTAGAAGGACCTGATCCCTTTGGTGTCCAGGAATGCAGCAGACCTCCCCAGACTCAGTGGGAGGTATGGGGTCCTGGGATGTCATCAGAGGGCACCTCCCTGGCATCTTCCTCACTGATCAGGAAGGTCCTGAGTGATGCTGAGTCCCAAGGCATGGGGCCTTGCAACCCCCCAATCTTGCTGGGGCCTCCAAATGTTACACAGTGCATGAGAATTACAAATCGCATGCATGCTGAGCCAAACTGAAAGGGAAAGAGTGTTCTTTAATGAGCAAATCAGGCAGTAGCTGGGAGCAGGCTAATGCCTCAAAGATCTCCCAGCACCAAACTTGGGAAGCACAGAGTTTATAAAGGCAGAGACCACAAAAACAGTTGAGGCATGTGTAGGTCAGAAAGACCCTGTTGAGACAGATATTTTGATTACATGAGAGCATCGCTTTGATGACACATTTCAGAGTCATTTTGTTTTACATCAGGGCCATAGTCAGGAATGCAGAAGGTCCTACTGTACTGTCAACATAGATGCAGCTTCAGAAGGCTGAAAGGAAAACATTATAAGCAAGGATACAATGGAGTCAGGTCAGAACAAAATGGCATTTCTTGGTTCTTTTCCATTTCAAGTTTTTGACAATTGTCTCTTGCTGTAACCAAATACCTGACACTGAGTGATTTATGAAGAATAAAGGTTTATTGAAGAGGCTGACCTTAGCATCTGGGTAGCTTCTGGTGAGGACCTCATGTGGCTTCTACTCATGGGAAAGCAGAAGGGCACTCTGGCAGGGGTGAAAGAGGCAAGACCCAAGGGGCAGCCTTGCTATATAACAGCCAGCTCTTATTAACTAATCCAGACCTGCAAGAGCAAGTATGCACCCCTGCAAAATAGACAGTAATCCAGGGTAGGGTTGTGGCTAAGTGGTAGAGTGTTTGCCTGGCACGTATGAGGCACTGGGTTTGATTCTCAGCACCACATGTAAATAAATGAATAAATAAACAAATAAAGGGAAAAAAGTAGACAGTAATCCCCCCACCATCTCTGCAGTACTGGGGATCGAATCCAGGGGTGCTCTACCATTGATCTGCATACCCAGCCCTTTTAATTTTTTTTTTTATTTTGGCAGATTTCACTAAGTTTCCCAGGCTGGTCTCAAATTGTAATCCTCCTGCCTCAGCCTCCCAAATCCCTGGGATTACAGCCATGAGTCATGTACCTTGTTCACACATACATTAATCCCTCTTAACCATCCACTCACCTCTTAAAGGACTCACCTCCTGATGTCCCCACAACTGCAGTTTAATTTCAACATGAGTCTCTACCAACATCATATATCTGGAAAAGAAGAAAACCATACCAAATGTTTGTTGAGGATGACAAAGACTTCGTAACTAACAGTAGTCAATAATCCAAAGTCACAGGCAGTAGACTCTCAGGGAAGAGATGGAGAGAGAGAAAGACAGGATGAAGGAATAGGTGGCTGGAGAAGAACAGAAATGTGGAAAATGCATTTGTGAAACTGAAGGTGGACTCGGAAGCTGCACTGCATGTGATCCCATGCCAACCCCACACGGGATCTCTGGGAGCGCCATGCTCACACTTTGGGTGGACTGGAGCTCTGGGAATGGTTACTGCATTCCTGCTGAGTCAGTTTGGCATGAGCCCTCTGGGGTTCTGAGGGATGGAAAAGGGAAATTCCAAGGCACCTACAGCTTTCCCAGCCTACAAACTGACCCTCAGTCACCAGGGCCTGGGTGCGTGGCCAGATGATCTCCTATGCTCATGCCAGAGGTGCCACACTCTTCTGCAGGGGAACTGATCTCATGGCTGGTCCTGCATGGGGAGATGATAGGTCTCCACTGTGCAGGGTTCAGAGAGACCCAGAGGATACACACTCCTGATCAGCCACTGGTAACACCCACGCTGTCCAAGGGGAAGAAGGAGTTGAACATGGGAAAGGGATGGGAACCAGAGAGGTGCCCAGATGGCCTCAGGGCCCAAGAGAAGCAGGTCTAGGGCTGCTGTCTCCTCTAGGACAACAGCTTCAGGTTTGGCTTGTTACCGTGACCACTGCAGCAGTGCAGGGTTGACTGCTCTCTTGTTTGTTCAAATGAAACAGCCAGAGGAATTTGCACACCAGTCCCCGGTATGCTGCTCTGGCACATTGACTATTTGGAATCAAAAGCACTTAAATCTCTCATGAAAGATTCCTCCTGTAAAGTAACATTCTCAGAATCAAGGATGGGAAGCAGAAGCTGAGGAAAATCTGAGTGAACCAAACATGTTAACCCAACCCCGATCTTCCCAGTCAGTCCTCTATGCAACCACAGTCTTAGACCAAGTCCCCTGGCCTGACCACAAACTACTACTTTCAATTTATCCAGTGTGTGTGTGTGTGTGTGTGTGTGTGTGTGTGTGTGTGTCTGGGGATTGAACCTGGGGTCTCATGCATGCTAGGCAAATACTGTACCACTGAGCTACATCCCAAGCCCCAGAAATGACTGATTGACTAACACCTTCTTTGGGTCTTCATGCCTTAAAATTTTTTATTTTAATGTGGTACTGATGATTCAACCCAGGCTGTTCTACCACTGAGGTGCATCCCCCATTCTTTTGATTTTATTTTGAGACTGAATCTTGCTAAGTTACCCAAGCTAGTCTCCAACTTGGGATCCTTCTGTGTCAGCCTCCTGAATTGCTGGGATTAAAGCATGCTCCATGGTGTCCAGGGGTCTTCATTTCCTTAGGAAGGCTCCCATGTCATGTAAGAATTTGGATTAAATGAATTTGTGCTTTTCTCCTGTTGGTCTGTCTTGTGGCAATTTAATTCTCAGGCCCAGCAGGGACCCTAAGAGGAGGGAGGTGGAGCTGTGCCTTCCCTTCTCTGCTCATTTTTATTTCTGCACTAACTACATGAGTCTGTTTTTGGAAATTACCTCCAAGGTCCCAGATGCTCTGGAGGGCAGATGAGTCCTGGTCAAGTCCGTGTGATTTATGATTAAGAAGGCTGCATTGGGGATGGGGAGTTAGGGTTTTATGAATACATGTAAGACTAAATGAAAAAAACCCAACCTGACCCCTTGCCTTTAAACTGGATAGGTTGAGACTCTTTCTGTTCATTGCAATTAATAACACCTCCTTCATGGTTGTTAAATAAGCCAGTTACACTGCATCAAAATGCTAGCCAGCACTTCTAGGATTATGTCTTAGATCTGGAAATGGCAAAGATTAACTGACAGTGGCCCAGGAGAAGGCATGAACATCTGCCAGGGCTCTTAGTCTTCAGATGAGTCTTTGTGTGTGGTCAGCACAGGGCACAGCAGGTGGCTAGGTGAACACCGCTCTTACTGCTAAGGACAGGGGGTTGCTGAGCTGCCTCCTGTAATTACACCCAGGGGCTCATTCCCCACACAGCTGGCCAGGGATCTGAGCCCCAAGAAATGGTGCTGAGGGGAGGGAGGCTCAGACCCTCTTTCCTTGGCCAAAGGCCCAGCCTGACAGCAAATTCCAGGAGGGACAGAGGCCTCTTGTCACTGGAGGACTTTAATGAGACCCAGCTTTTTGGCTGAGGCCCATAGGCAGCCAGAAGATCTCTGCTCTCCTTCAAATTAAGAGCAAAGGTTTCTGGCTCTGCCTTTCCCATGAAGGACAGAACCCAGACATTTCATGGAAACATCAATATTTGCCTCAAGCAACCACGAGGAGAATTCAGAAATGAATTTGCCAGTTACAAGCAGCTCAGTACAGGCCACCACGTGAGGCTTCTGCTGATCATCCCAGATGTCCTCAGAGGAACATTCATCAGGCTGGTTGATCCTCACCTTCAGATTCAGAAGCAAACAGAATGGACTTGGCCAGGGAATCCACCTGTAAGAACCCTCACCAGGCCTTCTTGCCAGGTGCCCTGTGGGCACCATCCTCACCAGACTGTGAGACCAAAAAGCAAGAACAGGATGATTCTGGTTTATTATTTGATCTCCATTGCCAAGCTAGGTATTGATAAATCCTAGTCAGTAAGGACATATTTGAAGAAGTATTTCAATAACTGACTTGACATTCTTTCTAATTTTGCTTTATTTGAGATATTCACATACCTAGCTATTCTTTCCTTTTTCTGGTTTATATTTTATCTCCATTGTCAACCCAGGGTTAACAAATACCAGTCAGTAAGGATTTATTTGATGAGTATTCCAATGAGTGACTTAGTCTTTCCAATAGTGCTTCATTGAGATATCATTTACATACCATAAGCTATCCATTTCATGTGAGAATTTAATGGCTTCTTAATTTATTCAGGGATTTGTGCAATCATTTTCATTACCCCTTAGCCTTGACAATTACTAATATATTTACCATTCCTATGGCTTTGTCTATTCCAGTATTTCATGTGAATGGAGTCATATATGACCATTTTGGATCTGTGTCTTTTAATTAGCATAAGGTTTCAAAAGTTCGTCAATGTCTCACGTGTCTGGATTTCCTGTGTTTTGTTGCCAAGTAACATTTCATGTTTGCATAAACCAAATTTTGTTCATAGGTTGAAGAGTTGATGAACTTTTTTTTGGTTGTCTCCCTGGGGGATAGATAGGACTCATGTTCTGTGACTAGATCTGTCACCTGTCATGTTTTTATTACTCTTAGATGTGTCCCTTTGCATGCAATTGCTGGGTCACATGGCAACTCTGTAAATTCCTGAGGAACTGCAGGGCGCAGCCTCGGGTGACTTTGCATCCTGGCACACTCACTGGGTGACCTTCGTCACACCTTCTTCCACTCTGCTGGGTGTTATTTCTCGGTCTTCCCCACATTCTTGTGGTCCTATTGCATAAACTCTTCTGTCTTATGACAAGGTTTTCATCTGCTGTCATTTTATTTCTCTTTCAAACTTCCTTTCAAATACAACAAAAATGTTTTGCTTGCCATGGGGACAGGTTCTGGGAAAAGTGTCCCTAGGCAATTAGGTCATTGTGCCAATATGATAAAGTGCATTCACACAAACTAAAATGTTTACAATGTCATGAGGTGATATAAACTTAGGGTACCAAACTACTATACTTAGTCTGTTGTTGACAGAAAAGTAATCTTTTGCCAGGTGCCTTGGTGCAGGCCTGTAATCCCAGCTGAGGTAGGAGGGTGCAAATTCAAGGCCAGCCTGGGCAACTTGGGAGACCCCATCTCAAAAAGAGCAGGGGCAGCTGGGAAGAACTCAGTGGTAGAGGCTTGCCTAGCACGCAGCAGGCCCCCGGGGGAGGTGATATTCGAAATGCAAGATGGACTCCCCTCCTCATCAGCTCCACCTGCAGCTGACCTGTGGAGGACCTCTGGAGGCAAACCCACACCATGCAGCCTGTTAGCAAAAGGCCTGACCAATCACCATCCCTGACAAGTAGGGCAGGACAGACCAGCAACATCTACTGGGGCAGCTTCTTCTCATAGTGCGCAGTGTCTTGAGCTTTCACCCGTGCTCAGAATTTGCCCATTCCCAGTCACCCCTCCTACTGTGAAACAGCCTCATTGGCTCTTTTAAATGCCCAACTAAAAACCCCCAAAGAGCAAGAGAAACACCTGCTTCCCAGGTCAGAACCAGCTCCTGAACAGGTTCCCCAAGCTCAGTAAACAGCTCAACTACCCAGTCCCCTCCCTCTCCCCTCAACATTTGAACATCAGCACAGGTGCAGAGAGGGCTTTCGCTCAATCCTGCCCCTCTCTAGCCTGGGATCCTTGGGCTAGCCTGGGATTCTTGGGTTGACCTGGTCCTGCCCAATTCTGGCCTTCTCTACCCATCCTTTGCCCAGATCCCACAGTCCCCACCATAGCACCCAAATAGGAAGGAGGAGGGGAATAGAGGCCTAGACTTGATCCCACCCAAGTCTTGCTTCTCTGTATCCCAACCTGGAAAGATAAATTCAGTGAAATTGGTAAGTTATAGTGAAGTTTAATGCCAAGTCCAGCACGGCTGCCTCTAAACTTGCAGGTTCCTGTGAGGGATGATGGGGATTTAGAAAATAAAGACTCAGATTTTGAAGATAACTAGCTGGGATCAGGTGGAGTGCTGCTCGCTGATGGAGAAGCAGATTTACAATCTTTATTTATATATGTCTCATTATCAAGCTAAAGACTTTGCAAGCATTATTCTTTGTATTCAGGAAAGTCACAGAAACTAGGATATCTATGTAGCTTTTCCACAGTTGCAAACTACAGTTGCAAATTCTAGTGTTAGGAGCTTTGTGTAGCTCTCAAGGAGGTCCATTGTTTAAAGTTACTGTGAAGTAGGCAAGCTCAGCAGTAGTGGAGTTGGTGAAACATTTTGGTTGTCTAGTATGAGAATTCCCCTATTCCCAGGTGCTTTGTGCCTGAGATCAAGGTCAGAGCTGATAGGAGTCAAACACAGAGCCTCCTCACGTAGAGAATGGCCACAGCAGCTAAGCATCCTGTTCCCTTGCACAGGGACATTCCCAGGCACCAGGCATGCCACAGCCACTCCAATCTCAGTCACTGCTCTCCCATCTTCTACCATCACTCACCCCAATTTAATAGGAGCAGATCTTAATGAGGACACATTGGTTAAGAACAAGGTTGGGTCCGAGTTGAGAAGACAGGAGTTGAGCTCCGAGGTCTGGCAGGGCAGTCTTGCACACTCACTTGGGCCCAGTGGCAGGGCTTCTGAGATTGAGAACCAGCTTCTGTGTCTGAATGAATTCATCTCACCCCTGAGGCCACATGAGGATTTTGCCCCACAGCCCCATTCCACCTGCTCAAGCTCATCTCTCATCCCTTTAGCTTAATTCACATCAAGGTCGTATCTGAATCCCCTGCTCCTGGGAGAGGAGTTCTGAGGAGGCTGACTTGAAGTGGGACCCAAATCCTCCTGCAGCCTGAGACCAGCCTATTTCCCCTCTCCTAGCCCTTCAAAGTCCTCCCTGTTTCCATTTGGGACCCAGTGCTTTCTGATGTCTATTTAAAGATCACTTTTTGTGTTGATGGTGTTAGACAGCCTTACAGGAAGTCCTGATGAAGTCAAACCAAAATGGAGTCACTAGTGCTACGATTCTTCTGCCCCAAGCAGAAACAAAGTTGATTATCAGACCATCTGAGCAGTGAGGAGAGTGAGAGATAGCAGTTAACCCCTCAAACTAGCCATTTGTGGCTGGCATGATAAGGACGTTCTCTCTGCTTCCATCTTTACAAGGAAAGTAACTTTGAAATGACTCATCTGGTTTTTGTTCTGTTTCTGCCTTGCTCAGCCCTTGTCTATAAGAACAGCCTCTCTGCTCAGTTCACTGGAAAACACACTTTATGTTATAGAATGAGGTGTTGCTCAGTTCCAGAATTACAACAAGAGCCAACTGAGAAGTTTAAATTGAAGCTGTTATGGTCTTGTGTTTTTTCTTTCTTTCTTCCTTCCTTCCTTCCTTCCTTCCTTCCTTCCTTCCTTCCTTCCTTCCTTCCTTCCTTC
>JAJEJO010003520.1:120972-138197 GCA_020662805.1 Glaucomys volans
TTCCTTCCTTCCTTCCTTCCTTCCTTCCTTCCTTCCTTCCTTCCTTCTTTCCTTCCTTCCTTCCTTCCTTCCTTCCTTCTTCTTCCTTCCTTTTTTTCACTTTGGTACTGGGGATTGAACCCAGGAGCACTTAACCACTGAGCCACATCCCAGCCATTTTTGTATTTTATTTCAAGACAGGGTTGCCCTGAATTTCTTAGGGCCTCGCTAAGTTGCTGAGGCTGGCTCAGCCTCCAGAGCTGCTGGGATTCTGGGTGTGTACCCTCACACCTGGCTGTGGTCTTGTCTGTACATGAGGATGGCTATAATTTTCTCTTGATTAACTTTATTTTGAAAACTGTTCATATCAGTTTTGGAAATAAGTGGAGGTGTCTTAGGTCACCTAGATGGGGTAGGTCTTTCTGAATGGGTCTCAGAAAATAAGTTCCTCCTGCTGCCACATTCTGTTCCATCCCAGTGGGACAGGCTGGGGTGACAGGAGTGATGAACAGTGAGGGTCTGGATGGAATGAGGTTGGGTTGGGGCTCACCTGCCCTCTTCTCTGCACCAGAGCTGAGTCAGTGGTGCCCTGGATGGTCAGCTCCTTGCTCGGAGGGGACCATCAGAGTCCAGGATTCACTCACTGACCTTTTACCTACATTTTGTGATACTAAATCCAGACCAATGAATTTCCAGAATCCCCTAATGTCTTACCATCTGTTTTCCCCAAGATGAACTCACTTTAGAGGCAAGCAAATTCTCCCTATGTCAGAGTCCTAGTCCCACACCTATCAGACTATGACAGTGGGTCCCCTGGTGAAACCAGACCTGGACTTGAAGCACCGGGATCCTCTGGAAGGCTTCTGGACCCCTTGGGATCAGCAGTTGCAGGTTTGGGAGGAGCAGGGGGGAAGGAATCTGGGATATGAGGGGGGTCCTTGCCAGGGCGACCCTCATCCTCAGCCCTGGGCTGGGAGAAGCTGCAGTAAGTACCTGTCATCTCCTTTCCTCCACACTCCATCACCCTGTCACTGCCCTGTTCACCTTCATGCTCCTCATGTGGACCCAGCACTGGGGCCTTTCCACCCTGGCAAGAATAGCCCTGTCCAACTCCAGGTCCCACCCGATTCCCACAGGGGCCCCCAGCCTGAACCCCACTCAGCCTCACTCCACAAGAACACATGGATAGGGTGCAGACTCCCCAGTGCAACCCATCCTGTGTGAGGGCCTGTCCTCCTACCCCTCCTGCAGCTAGTGAGGTTCATGTGAGAAAGTGGAGCCGGTGACTGAGAGGTTATTTTTATTCAGTGAATCCAGAAACTCCTGGGTGTTCTTGGTGAACCAAAGCATTGAGGGGGACAGTGGATGTGGCCTGCTGCCTCAGGATGATGGAGAGAGGAGAACCCATGGCACCATTTGTGACCACCAACCAAGCTCCCTTGTGACAGACAGTTCATGAATTGTGCAGACAGAATAAAGTGCCCAGACAGAAAGAGATCCAGGTACTGAAATGTGTCAGAGGAGGGTCCTCAAGGCCCCATCGTCTGCAGGGATCATGGTGAGGAGTCGGGGGCCCTGGGGACTCCTCAGCCACAAGAAGACCCTCATGGAAAGAGGACCAGACCCGACTCAGGGCAGAGGCAGCCTTGGGATTGTGATTGCTGAGTCTCATGCCCACTCCCTGTCCCAAATCTCGGAGTCCCAGGCCCTCTCTGCAGGTCTGTCCAGGAGGCAGCATTCATGAGTCATCTGGGCCTGGGGTTCCATCAGAGGACACTGACAGAGAGACAGAGACAGACAGTGAGCAGGAGGGAGACAGCCAGAGACAGAGGGACCAGCAGAACATGGGCAGGGGTGGGGAGAGCCTGAGAGGAGGACTGAGATGTGGAGAGGAGCCTGAGAAGGAAACGGAGGAGGAGGAAACACATGGGAGGAAGGGGCAGGTGGATGGAGAGGCAGGTGGCAGGCAAAGGCAGGCAGGGGAAGCTCCACCAGGGACAGAAGAGGCAGCCAGACCCCCAGCTTCCCTGCACCCCAAGTCCCCAGGAGGGGCAGGATTGCACCTGCGGCAAAGCTTGTCTCCTGCAACCAGGGCTGAGGAGCAACAGTCCTCCCTCAGCTTCACTATGAGGGGTTCCTGCAGACTGAGTGGTCAGCGGGGACAGCACTGCTGGAAACAGACCCTGTAGCTGCAGTTCCTACACTGCCCGGTCTCGCCCAGGGGCACTAGGGCATCTGCGAGGCTGCAGTGCCACAGGGGATCTAGAACTGGTCCCTGCATCTCAAGTGGGTGGCACAGCATGAGGCTGGCTCCTGTGAGGGCAGGAGGAGACAGAGCTGCTGGGCCAGGTGGCAGGGGCAGCTGAGTTTCAGCCTGGGCTCCCAGGGGAACCACACTCCCCCTGAGTGTCCTGGTCCCACCTGGGCTCACCTGAGGCTCTGAGGGAGCAGAGCAGCATGAGGAGACAGAAAGCATTCATGGCAGCTGTGGAGAGAAGGGGTGAGGAGGTCAGGGAGGTCACCTGGGGGTCCTTGGGTAGAGGTCTTGGGGCAGGGGGATCTGAGGTGTTGTCTGTCCTGACTGAGGCTCTGGGAGGGATGTAGCAGCCCCAGGTGGCACCCAGTTGCCCTCTGTTCAAAGTCTTGTTCGAGAGCCAGGGGAGGTGGGTGGATCTCTTGCCAGACATGGGTTCGGGGTTCAGAGAGGGAGGAGTGTGCTGGGGAGGAGGCTGGAGCTGGAGGCACAGGGGGTGACAGGCCGTGAGGTGCTGGCCTGGTTCTATGGTAGGTGTTGGGGTGGGAGGGAGCTGAATGTGTGAGGATGCAGGGACTGGTGCTGTGTGTCTGGATGGGATGGGGTCTCCTCTGGGGATGGGACAGGCTGATCTGGGTTGGGATTGAGCCTCACTGTGTGGAGTCCTGTGGGAGCAGTAGGGCCTCAGGTGGGAGGAGGTCTGGGTGGGATAGGTTGGGCGAGTGGAATTGGAGGTGGGCTCTGGTGGGAAGGGGACTCTGTGCTCCTTACCCAGGATGCAGCCTTGGGGAGTCATGGCTCAGCTTGGTGACTGTGGAGTCAGTGGATGACCAGTAGGTCTCAGCAGGTCCTTTTATTCACAGAAATGAGCTGGTGACATCAGTGGACTCCCACCCTTTATCACTGCCTTTGGGCCCTGATATCCTTTGGGCAAGAGCAGGTTTCAGACAAACTGTCACTGATGACTTGACATCATTTACTCTCAAACCCAGCTCTGAGGTCACGTTAGCAACAGGAAGGCATGGATGGTCACTGGAGACACTCCAGCTCTCACAGATTCAAACAGCCAACACCAGCCTCTCCACTGGACCTACCGTGTCTCCTACTTTCCCTACAGTCCTTTGCAGACTCCTGACCTTTGAAAGCATCCCAAGAGGGTCCATGTCTCCTGACCCCACAGCCCAAGCCCAGGATAGAATGTAGGGAAACCTCACTCAGCGCAAACTGATGTTTTCCAGGAGGGCCAGACTATTAGTCAGTGGAATTATTTTCTAAAGATAAGAATCCCAGTTCCATCTGGCTCAGTAGAGGGGAGTGTGTTGGAAGGTTGATGGAGCAGCTCATGAAGCCCTGAGGACCCTGAGGACCCACTCTTCACCAGGGCTTTTCCACCCCTGTCTCTTCACCAGTGGTCATTATTCAGGAGCAGATGACCAGGTCTCACCTTACAGGTTTTGTCCCGGACACTGGAGATGTGGTGTGGAGCAGAACGTTCAAAAGTCACAATTTTCATGAAGTTAATGGGAGAAGAGAAGAGACAAAGAGAAAGACAATGGCAAACCAGTGAATGTTAGTTGTGGTCTGAATGATTGGTGTGATTTGTCTGGGGCTGGTGATGTAGCTCAGTGGGAGAGTGCTTGCCTGGGTTTGAACCCCAGCAACGCACGTAGGTGCGCACACATACACATACACACACACTTGTCCGTGCAGTTCTGTGGGAGAAACTCCAGAACCTTCCTGAGGTTCTTAAAGGTGAGGCCCCTCCCATGTCTGTTGAGAGGGGGATGCTGTGTGCTCTCTGAGAAGAGCCATCTGTGACCAGGATATAGGGAGAGGATGAAGGGTCTGCACTTGGGAGAGTTCCGGTGGTCAGTTCGCAGTAACTGTGTGCCAGGAGGATGGGTGTGAGGGGCCTTCCAGTTTCTGTGGGAACTGGTCATCTCAGAGGCTCAGAGGCCACATCTGGCATGGACGAGGCTGGGAAAGATAGCCTGTCACCCTAAGGGCAGCCAGGCACCTCTCCACACCCTCCCTACCTTTGGAAAGTCTCCACCTTCATTTCTCTGCTTCTTCTCAGGACTCCCAACACTGGCTCCCAGTCCCTGTCCATCTGTGCTGGACCTGCTTCCCCTTGCAACATGACCTGTACCCACTCCAGACGCCCAACAGTGTAAGTGGCAGGGAGGCAGGAGGGTGTAGCCATCCTGTTAGGGACCCACATTGGTGTCCAGACTCAGTGGGGGACAGGATTCAAGTCAACATCATGGATTGGTTCCAAGGACCCCTATGGTGTGGGCTCTGGTGTGTCCCAGTCGGAGGTGCTGTCACCATCCCAGCTCAGGTGGTGGCTGGTCCCACTAGCAGGAGATGCCTGCTTTTTGCACCATGCTTGGGCTCTGCAGTCCTGCCTGTCCCTTTGGCCTCTCCTGCACCTGACCATGCTCCCTGCACTGCATAGAGCAAATAGCAGAGGTGCCCTTCCACCCAGCTCTGGTTTGTGGGGCTGGTTGAGAGCCCAGTTATGGACTTAGACCGGCCTAGGATAGAGCCAGGCTCTGCCAAACCTTTGCTGGGGGCTCCAGGGACCTTACTTTGCCTCTCTGAGGCTCAGTTTCCTTCTTTGGTAAAAGAGAAACCAGGCCCAACTGATTCTTGGTCTGTAGGAATAACGGGTCACTCATTTAAAGGTCTGGCAATAAATATTCACGGAGGAATACCTGTGAGCCCAGAAGCCTGATAGGTGCTGCCAAAGATACTGAGGTGGCCCAGCAGCAGGCGCTGTCTCAACAGTGGGGGACATGCACCCAGCCTATGCTGTGATGACTGAGGTCAGGGCTGGTTGTGGAAGCCCAGGTTGGGGAGGCCCAGGGGTTCCTGAGCCACCTGGGTGTGAGAGCTGTTGACCTGGGGCAGGGGACATCTGAGCTATGCTCTGTGACTGTTTCAGCAGATCTGTGTTCCTAAGAGCAGAGGCAGGCCAGGGAGAAGAGGCAGGAGGGGGTGGAAGGGCTGGGCTTTATGGGGTTCAGAAGACTCAGAGTTCATTCTGAGCATTGTGACCAGGTCCCATCTGGGGACAGAAGTGGTCAGATGTGTGTGCAGAAGGTGAGCTTCAGTGTGCTCACTGCCACATTCCCTGCAGGGAGGTGACAGGAAGCCCACCTGTCCACAGTACCAGTTGCCCACCTGCTCTTCTGGTCTTGATCCTGCAGCTCAGGGAGAGGCAGAGTTTCCAGGTCACAGATGAGGGAGCTCCAGGCAGGGTAAGGCCATCCAGCAGGGCTTCAAGGATGCATGTTGTTTTATTTGGAAAGAAAGTAGATTAGAAAGTTCAGTTGTGATCACTATATTTTAAAAGTTTGTTCTAATTAGGTATACATGGCAGTAGAATGCACTTTGACACATCTTACATAAATCTAGCTTGACTTCTCATTCTTCTGGTTCACACCGGTCATGTAGTCACATATGCACATAGGGTCATAATGTCTAATTCATTTTACTATCTTTCATGTCCCTCATCCCCACCCCTCCTGTCACTCCCCTCTGCCTAATCCAAAGTACCTCTATTCTTCCTTAGCACCCCACCCCTTATTGTGTATTAGATCTGCATATGAGAGAAAACAATTGCCCTTTTTTGGGGGATTGGTTTATTTTACTTAGTGTGATATTCTCTAGCTCTACTCACTAAGGGGCAAATGCCGTCATTTCATTCTTCTTTAAAGCTGAGTAATATTCCATTGTGTATATATACCCCATTTTGTTTATCCATTCATCTCTTGAAGGGCACCTAGGTTGGTTCCACAGTTTAGCTTTTATAAATTGAGCTACTATAAACATTGATGTGACTGTGTCACTGTAGTGTGCTGATTTTAAGTCCTTTGAGTATAAACCAAGGAGTTGGAGAGCTGGGTTAAATGGTGACTCCATCCAAGTTTTCTGAGGAATCTCCATACTGCTTTCCAAAATGGTTACACCAATCTGCAGTCCCACCAGAAATGTATTAGTGTCCCCTCTTCCCAACAGCCTTGCCAACATTTATTGTTAGTTATTTTCTTCATAATTGCCATTCTGACAGGAGTAAAATGGAATCCTAGAGTAGTTTTGATTTTAATTTCTCTATTTGCAGGAGATGTTGAACATTTTTCATATGTTTATTGATCAGTTGTATTTCTTCTTCTGTGAAATGCCTGTTCAGTTCCTTAGCCCATTTATTGTTTGGGTTATTTGTTTGTTTGGTGTGAGGTTTTTGAGTTCTTTATATATCCTGGGGATGAGTGCTCTATCTGAAGTGCATGTGGTAAAGATTTTCTCCCATTCTGTAGGCTCTCTCTTATGTTCTTCATTGTTTCCTTTGCTGTGAAGAAGCTTTTTAGTTTGAATCTATCCCATTTACTGATTCTTGATTTTACTTCTTGTGCTTTAGGAGTCTTGTTAAGGAAGTCAGACCCTAAGCTGACGTGTTGAAGATTTGGGCCTATTTTCCTAATTTTTCCTCTATGACGAGCAGGGTCTCTGTTCTAGTGCCTGTTTCTGATCTACTTAGAGTTAAGTTTTGTGCAGGGTGAGCGATGTGGGTTTAATTTCATTTTGTTACACAGGGATTTCCAATTTTCCCAGCACCATTTGTTGAATAGGCTATCTTTTCTCCAATGTATGTTCTCAGCACCTTTGTCTACTATGAGATAACCGTATTTATATGGGTTTGTCCCTGTGTCTTCTCTTCTGTTCCATGTCTGTTTTGGCACCAATACCATACTGTTTTTTTTTTTTTACTATATCTCTGTAGCATAATTGAAGGCCTGGTATTGTGATGCCTCCTGCTTCACTTTTCTTGCTATGAATTGCTTTGGCTACTCTGGGTCTCTTATTTTTCCAAATGAATTTCATGACTGCTTTTTCTATTTCTATGAATAATGTCTTTGGAACTTTAATAGAAATTACTTTAAATCTGTGCAGTGCTTTTGGTAGTATGGACATTTTGACAATATTAACTCTGCCTATCTAGTAGCAGGGGAGATCTTTCGATCTTCTAAGGTCTTCTTTAATTTTTTTCTTTAGTGTTCTGTAGTTTTTACATAGAGGTCTTTCAACTGTTTTGTTAGGTTGATTCCCAGGTATTTTATGCTTTTAAGCCTATTGTGAATGGGGCAGTTTTCCTAACTTCTCTTTCAGTTAGATTCATCACTGATATATAGGAATTTGTTTGACTTATGGGTATCAATTTTATATCCTGCTAATTTGCTGAATTCATATATTAGTTCTAGAAGTTCTCTGGTGGTATTTTTTTTGATTTTCTAAATATAGAATCATGTCATTGGCAAATAATGATAATTTGAATTCTTGTTTTCCTATTCATATCCCTTTAATTTCTTCCTTTTCTCTAATTTCTCTGGCTGGAGTTTCAAGATGACATTGAATAGCAGTGGTGAAAGATGGCATCCTTGTCTTTTTCCAATTTTTAAAGGAAATGCTTTCATTTTTTCTTCATTTAGAATGATGTTGGCCTTGACTTTAGCATAGATATCTTATAATGTTGAGGTATGTTCCTACTATGCCTAGTTTCTCTAGTGTTTTGAACATGAAGTGATGCTGTAATTTTTCAACTGCTTTTTCTGCATCTATTGAGATAATTCTTGTTTTTAAGTCCATTGATGTGATGAATTCCATTTATTGATTTCTGTATGTTGAACCATCCTTGCATCCTTAGAATGAACCCAACTTGATTGTGGTGCACTATTTTTAAATATATTTTGTACGTGATTTGCCAGATTTTATGGAGAATTGTTGCATCTGTGTTCATCACCAATATTGGTCTGAAGTTTTATTCCCTTGATGTGTTTTTGTCTGGTTTTGGTATCAGTGTGATACTAGCTTCATAGAATGGAAGGGTTCCCTCCTTTCCTATTTCATGGAATAATTGGAAGATTATTGGTGTTAATTCTTCTTTGAAGGTCTTGTAGAACTCAGCTGAGAATCCATGTCGTGGGCTTTTCTTCGTTTGTAGATTTTTGATGGTATCTTCTATTTCATTGCTTGTAATTGACATGTTTAAATTGTGTCCTCCTGATTCAGTTTGTGTAGGTCATATGTCTCTAGAAATTTGTCTTCATGATTTTCTATTTTATTGGAGTATAAATTATCAAATAGGTTCTGATTATTGTCTGTATTTCAGTAGTGTCTGTCATGATATTTTCTTTTTCATTATGAATTTTAATAATATGAGTTTTCTTTCTCCTTGTTAGTATAGGTAGGGGTTTATCAATATTATTTCCTTTTTCAAAGAACCAATTTTTTGTTTTGTCAATTTTTAATTGTTTCTTTTGTTTCAATTTCATTGATTTCAGCTGTGATTTTAATTCTTTCCTGTCTTCTGCTTTTGGTGTTGATTTGTTCCTCTTTCTCTAGGGCTTTTAGATGTAATGTTAGGGCATTTATTCATTGACTTCCTGTTCTTTTAATGTGTGAGCTCAATTCAATGAACTTTCCTCTTAGCACTGCCTTCATAGTGTCCCAGAGATTTTGATATGTTGTATTGGTGTTCTCATTTACCTCTAAGCATTTTTTTATTTCATCCCTGATTTCTTCTGCTATCCATTCATCACTCAATAGTGGAGAAGTGTTGGTTTGATATACATACATGTTCCAATGTATATCATTGTTTAAGATTGTTATGTCATGCTGATGCATAATTCCCTTAAGCAGTATGAAATGTCCTTCTTTCTCCCTTCTGCTTAACTTTTCCCATACTCAATCAGATAGAGTGACTGCTACATTTTTAATGAGTTTTTGTGGCTTAACGTATGCCACATGCTAATATAATTTCTGTTTTTCCAGTCACAGGCCTGTGGTTAACCACATGGGAATACAGAAGCTGTCTTGTAACAATTTAAAAAAAAAATGATACAGTGCTCATATCTTGCTTACACTTGATTTCTTGGGGCCATTTCTCAGACATGTTTTTTCTTGGGGGGGGGGGTTGTTTTCTTCCAAATTAAATGGTGATGTAGGGCTTGGACCTGAGCCAGAGTGTAATAGAGAAGCACATTCTCAGGGCAGGGTTGCGTCCCCAAGGAGGGAAGAACTCAGACCACTCTGCTGGTCTGCATTCTGATCTCTCAGCTGAGTAAGGAACTGGGGTAGGAGAGTGGAGGAGGTCAGGGCAGAGCACAGGGGCCTCACAGGCTGGGATGGTGGGATGGCAGCAGGGCCAGCCCAGGGTTCTGTGAACACTGAGAGTCTCTGACTCTGCCATCATGTTGGGGTCAGGTAGCCCTCAGCTCAGATTCTGTCCCTACCTCTAATCAAGGTGTCAAAGCCTTTTGGACACAATGCTGCTCAATCCCATCAGCAGGCCCTCCACGTCCCCAACCCTGTTCTGCCCACCCTGTGGTGTCAATGTCCAGGGTCTGTCTTCTGCATGAATATCCAGCTCTGTGAAGCAGGCCAGGGCCATCTTGATGGAAGCCGGTCTTCGGGTATTGGGGCTTTGCCTCTGCCCACGGTTAATGAAGACTTGGATTTCTAAAGTCTGTGCAAACTCCTGACCTCTAAAGGCCATTCATTTAATTCTCTTGTTTCACTCCCTGGATCCAGGCAAGACTCCTGCTGTCCACCTCCCGCTGCTGGTCAGTGACACAGACTGGACTGGGACCCAGCTCCTCTGAGCTACAGTCCAGGGGCTCCAAATACCACTGTCCTAGCCCCTCTGGGAAGGGCAGGCAGGGCCTGCTCACAGACATACCTGGGTAGGACCAGGTGGGAATTTCCCAGGACTCCTGGAAGGGGCTGGCAGAGCTGGGCTCCTGAAATGTGAAATTCAGGGAGATTGTGGGCACTTCCTGCTCTCAGAGGCTTCCCCAGGGTTTGCCCTTTTCCACAGGAATGGATTAGATGAACCTGTGTCCTGACAAGCTTGGAGTGTTATTTCCATCTGGCCTCAGGAAGCTCCTCCTAGGAACCGGCAGGAATGTGGGGAGAATGCCAGGTCTGTAGAAGGAGGGGTGGGTGCTTCCCAGAGCATGGGATCCCTCCTCTGCTGGCTGAGCAGGAGGAGGCTCTCAGTCCTATGTTCCAACCACCTCACCAGGACTTCAGGACCTGACCCTGCTCTCTGCAAAGGGGCTTCTGTTGACCAAAATCTGAGCCTGACTCCTGCCCTGCTTGGGTCCCCCACATAATATCGTGAATTAAGAGCCTGGATATCAGAGGCTGGATTGAAGCGATCTCAGAAAGGAAACCAGAACTATCTGCTGAGGTGTAACCCAGTATCCCGGTGCCACTTCTGCATTTCCTATGGCTCTCCAGCAACTCAGAGCTATTTTCTGACAAGTGATGCTACAGAAGCTCCTGCTGATCCCACAGCTGTGGCACCCAGAGTTTCAGATCCATGCAGAACCTGAGCTGCAAGGAAGGGTGGTCTGAGGCTTCCAGCTCCTTCAGATGGGAAGCCTTGAGGAGGTGGGAAGGGTGCAGGTGTCCACCCACCAAGGTCTGCACACCCTGCATGGATCCCCGTCAGCCTCCTTTACAGAGCTCCTTATTGAAAGCCACGTGCCTTCCTTGTCTCAGTTCCCATCACCCCCAGAGGCAGAACTCATCAATCTCTTCACACTGTCTGTGCCTCCAGCTCTTTCTTCGTCCTGTGTACATGCACAGGCTGCTGAGTTCAGGCATGAACTTCTATGATCCTGTCCACACTCTGTGTGGATCATCTTCATCATCCAGCTTTAAATTTAGATGCCACCCTCTGGAAACTTCCTGTACCCCAAGGCTGTAGTCAGTGACCCTGTTATCTACTGAGAGCATCCTGTAGTCTTTATCCAAAAATGAAATTTACAAGCTCATTTTAAAATTTATAAGGAATTCCAAGGGAATCTGGATTTTCTTTTATTACATTTTGAGAAGGAAAAGGGACAGGATTCACACAGGTTTGACCTCAAAGTCTTATTCCTCTTCAGTCATGGGTTCTTTGCATCATGTAGCCTGGACTAGCCACTCCTGCTATCCCACCATCAAAGTCTCTGAGGGCCTCTTTCCCTGTCTGATCTTCCTCTATTTTCCCACCATGGTATGACTCAGCCTGTCTAAGACACTGGGATTCAGGTCAAGGCGAGCTGAGTGGATGTGCCTCTGATGAAAGCTGCTTTGGATCTTGCTGTCAATGGAGGCACTGAGAATTGGGTCTCTGTTGTAGTTTTTGATTGTCTACAAAGAGGGGATGAATAATTTCAGTGACCAAGTTTATCAGGGACTGTGTATCTGATTGAACCACACCAGCCTCCACTCCACACAAGCAGCTGGGCACCACCGTCCTGCTATAAGTGAAGACACTCAGAGCCAGCATGACTTCAGTTGCAGAAATAATGAAAGCAATTGGACTTGTCAGCACTGGTGGTGTGGACAGCTCCTCCTGTTCTTTTAAACTCCCCCCAGTCATGTTTTACTCAACTTTTTTTTTTTAAATTTGGTAAAATACTCCTATCAAACCCAAAATTCACTACTGCAATTGTCTTAATGTGTACATGCAGTTCAGCAGCATTTAGCACATGGTTTTGCTTTTATTTCTTTTGGGTACATATCCAGGAGTGAGACTCTTGTTCATATGGTGATTCTATGTCTAATTTATGCAGGAACAGAGAAGCAGCTTTCTATCTAATTTGTCACATGTCCATCACATGCTATTATTACCCTCTTTATTTCTGTAAGGTCAATTCTAATATCGCTATATTTGCTTCTGATTTTATTAAATTTGAATTCTCCCCTCCTCAATTTTCCTAGAGATTTCTCAATTTTTTTGACAATTCCAAAGACTCAATCTTTGGGTCTATTGCTTTTTCTCTATTTCACTTATCTCTTCTCTATTCCTTAACATTTCCTTCTAGCTATGGTGAATGGAGTTTTGAGATGAGACTTGATTCCCTGCTTTGCCAATTTCCTTCTGGGTTCTTGTCTCATAAATTTGAAAAATAAAATCAATGGACAATAATGGAAGGGAACAGTAAATGGAGTAGGATTTATTTAAGTGAGAAGAGAGAGAACTCCTGAGATATGGGAGAGGGCCAGATAGCAGGCAAACCCATTTTGGTGTGCTAGCTTAGGGGCATATATGGATTTGGGTAGAGCATGGAGCCAAGTTTTGTTAAACTGGCAATGAAAAGCATCAGGTCTATTGGCTGTGTTCTTGACCTGAGTTTTAATCCTTCCTGTAACTCCCACTTGAGTACACTCCCACCTTCCATTTTCCCTGCTTCTATGGGACAAAGGAGTTGGCTGGAGTCTTCCCAAGCTGAGCCTCGGGGTCTTTTATATTTGAAGTAGGCCTTGATGGTGCCCATTAGTACTTCTGGTGTGGTCTCTGCCTTTGAATCAGGCCTTACTTAGGGCCCACTGCCTGATTTCCTGACTATCTTGTTCTTATTCAGTGGGTTGTTTTGATTTTCCTTCTCTGGTTCATGAAAGTGTAAATCTAGGATAATGATCTGAAATCTTTCTTTTATAAAATAATATTTTAAACTTACAGCTGTACTTTTCCATCAAAGTACTGTTATTCTGCATCCCTGAAGCTTCTGCACACTGTGTTTTCCTCTTCATTTATCTTATAGTATTTTATAATTTCTCTTTTGAAATCCTCTTTGGCCTTTGGTTGTCTTATTTCCATGAATTTTTAATTTTCTCTATTTTCTTCTGTCATTGATTTCTGGTTTTATTCTATTGCAGTCAGAGGAGATTATTGGTATAACTTTAAGTTTTTAAATTTATCAAGATCTGGTTGATCCTGGAGAATGTTCCATGTGTACCTGAGGAGAACCTGTATCTTGCTGCTGATACGGAGTGTTCCGTATATGACTGTTAGATCTAACGTTTTCAAATCCTCTATTATCTTCTACCTAGATGTCTATTATTGAAAGTGTAGATTTGGATTTTCCAATAACAAACTATATATCTCTACCTTCACTTATCTCTATTTTTCTTCATATATTTGATGGTCCTATTGTTTATATATGTTTGTAATTTTTATGTTCTCTTAAATATATTCCCTAGTTGTCATTTGATTACTATTTATGTGTAATATATTTTCCACACAGAGAAACTGTAAAACTCAAGAAAGGGTGATGGGAGGACCCGGCAGGTAGAGCTCCCAAAGGCGGCGGCGGGCGAAAAGAGTGCGCTCGCCAGAGTCAGACAATAGTGGTAGCTTGATTTTATTGGAATGTGTGTCCCGGGCGAAATCTCTAGCCCCCCGGGGGTGAAAGTCGGGGTGGGAGAGCCAGGAGAAATCGCACGTGGCTTTGGCTGCTCAGGGTTTTTATACAGAGGAAGGGGGTCAAGGGGTCCTGCCCAGGAAAAGGTGGACCCAAGGTGGACGTCAGGGTCAGCAGGTGTGCCTCATTGGTCACTTCTGGCACAGTGTGTTGCTAGGTGACCATGCTCCCTCCCCCTGCAGCCGCCCCATTAGACCTAACAGAAACCTTGTTGCTTCCTCCTGTCAGGGGCTTCTTCTCTGCACCAAGTGTGCAGGGAGGCTGAATCTGCCACCTGTTGCATTAGGGTGTAATTTCCATCTGGCCCCAGGGAGCCTCTCCCAGATGATGGCTAGACAGATATGTAGGGCATTGCAGATGTGGATGGGGGTACAGCAGGGCCTCTCCAGTGCCAGAGGCTGCTCCTTCCCCAGGTATGATTGGGCCAGGCAGATAACTCTGTTCCACCCGTGCACTGCAAGCTTGCAGGCTGCTACATGCTTCCAGCACCAGGGCCTTAGGTGCTAAGAGCTGGTTGAGCATCAGGCCAGATTCC
Organism: Glaucomys volans; assembly: GCA_020662805.1. Lineage (NCBI taxonomy): Eukaryota > Metazoa > Chordata > Mammalia > Rodentia > Sciuridae > Glaucomys > Glaucomys volans. Next base: position 135,002 of record JAJEJO010003520.1, read on the forward strand.
TCCTGCCTCAAATGCTGCACAGCAGTGGCAAGAACTGAAGCAAGCTGGGGACTATGGCACATGCCTGTAATTCCAGTGACTCAGGAGGCTGAGGCAGGAGGATGGCAAGTTCAAAGCCAGTCTCAGCAACTTAGCAAGGCCCTAAGCAACTTATCAAGACTCTGCCTCAAAATAAAAAAAACAAAAGGGCTGGAGATGTGGTTTAGTGGGCAAGTGCCCCTGGGTTTAATTCCTGGCATTAAAACAAAGAAACAAACAAAAACCCATCATCAACCCTGTAGAAAGAAGAAACACCTCAGACTAAGATAAGTAGAAGGAGCTTCCATGCAGGCATTGGGCAGCTGACCAACCCACTGACAGGGCCAAGTGTGCTGCCTCCATGCTGGACCCCCAGATGTGACCCATAACAACTGGAATGCTTTATATTTATTTCATTAAAATATACAAATATAATCTAATCAGCACACACAATAAAGAGGTAACTAAAATGCCACATTAATCTTACTTTGAATCCCAAAGGAGAATTTCCATTAGAGACCAGACTTGGTATAGGATCCACCCCAGTGGATGCTGGGGTGTGTAAATGGCCCTTCTCTTGGTGAGATGTCATGTCCTGGAAGATTCCACATCACGCCCTAGTCTGGTGACCTTCGCCCTCATCAGATCTGTGCAAGGGCAAGCACCAACACCCTCCTCCCGAAGATCCATCAGCAAAGAGTGAGCAATAAACAGCTGGATTCTGCGATTTCTTACTGGGGGAGATGAGTCAACACAGAAAATTTCATGACATTAGAGTAAATGTTCAAATAACCAAAGAATGTTGAAGATGAAAGAAAATATGTCAGGAGTGTCTTAACCTCAGTAGTCATCACCAACTTCTGCCCAAGTGGGTTAGATAACAACACATACCTTTCTGGCTGTATCAGCTAAGGAGTAAACAGAGTTTAGTTTTATTCATTTTTGGAGTGGGCACTGTGGATTGAACCCAGGGGTGCTTGCCCACTGAGCTACATCCCCAGCCCTTTGTGCTTTTTATTTTGAGACAGAGTCTCCCTAAATTGCTTAGGCCTCTGCTGAATTGCTGAGGCAGGCCTTGAACTTGTAATCATCCTGCCTCAGCCTCCTGAGTCGCTGGGATTGCAGGCATGCACCACCACATCAGGCTGTCTTATTCTTGTATGTAACACAAATAACTACTGGGACACTTTGAGGTGATTATTTTTTTCAAAGGCATAGACAGAAGTTTATTTTGGAAAATAAATACATATTCAAGGAAAATGGGGCAATCTCAAGAGAGGGAGAGGACTTTGTGGGTAAAGCAAGGAATATGTGTCCAGGGTCAAAAGTCAATTGCAGGTAAGAACCAGGAGAGGGAAGCCTGGGGAGAGGAGGCTGCCTTTGGGGAAAGAGATTGGCTATTGAGTGTCTGTTCCTCCTCAGATACACACCATCCATGTCTCCTCCAGACATCTCCAGTGGCTCAGGGCTGTGCAGCCTGCCCCCAGCTGTGGGGGCCACACCTACAATCCTAAGAAGCAGTACTGCAACCATGACTCCATCCTGCCCCAACTCTGAAGCCCCAAGTGCATCTGCTGGACCTGCTTTGAGCTCTGCTGTTCTGAGTCCTTTGACCCCCAGAAATTTGTTGTGAGGCTGAAAGTCCTGCATGTGAAGTCGGAGTGCCACTCATTGCCTGCCTCTGGGACCTGCAGTAAAGGCCAGCTAACTTGCTCCTGGCTAAAGGAAGGAGTGGGGGAGGAGGGTGCAGACAGCCTGGACCCTCTCTCCTGTTGTTTAATTTCTGACCATTTCTGGAATCTTCCCACTCTTTTCCTTCTCCATGTCTCACAATTGTTGAATTTTACTTTCTCTGCAGTTGAAGGAAAAATTTCTTGATAAGATCCCTTTGAAAATGTGATGTTTGCCATACACCAGCACCAAGCTCAAATTACACCACCAGCTTCACCCAGTGTGCCAACATGGGCAGAGACAGGGATGCTGGCCTTGCATAACTCACCTTAGGGTGCTCAGACTCCCTGATCACCTTCACCTCCTAGTGACCCAGGCTTCTGGTCTATTAAAGCAGGGATGATAACACCCATCTCACAGAGCTCTTGAGAGGCCTCATGGAGAAGAAGCTCAGGATATGGCTACTGGAGTGAGCAGAATAGGAAGGAAATTCTTAGGACTTTTCTAAGCTTTGAAAAGTTTGCATGAGCCAGGCCTGGTGTTGCACACCTGTAATGTCAGCTGCTGGGGAGGCTGAGACAGGAGGACCTTAAGTTCAATGCCTTGCTCAGCAAAAGTGAGGGGCTAAGCAACTCAGTAAGACCCTGTCTCTAAATAAAATGCAAAATAGGGCTGGGAATGTGGGTCAGTGGTTGAATGTCCCTGAGTTCAATCCCTGTGTACCCTCCCCCAGTCAAATATAGAAAGGAAATGTTTGCATGACCCTGAGGATAGGCATTTCAGACAGGGGTTGGGGATGTAGCTCAGTTGGTAGAGTGTTTGCCTCGCAAGCACAAAGCCCTGGTTTCAATCCCCAGCACTGAAAAAGAAAAAATTCAGACAAACAAATAAAAAGTAAATAACTAAGAATTGAAGAAAACATATAAAAATAAACAACATAAATAAGTACAAGACTTTTGCAGGCTTCTTTTTTTTCTTAATGAGGTTGACTTTTTTGCAGTACTGGGATTGGGCCCAGGATCACTCCAGCACTGAACCACATCTTGTCCTTTTTATTTTTTATTTTGAGACAAGATCTCACTAATTTACCCACACTGGTGGCTGGTGTCAAACTTGTTTCCTGACTCAGCCTCCTAAGTAGCTAGGATTATCGTTGTGCACCACCACACTTGGCTTAGTTTATTCATTTATTTATTGGTACCAGGGATTGATCCCAGGGGTATTTTATATTAAATATGCACGACTCTCTAATGTATTAAATGTAATATGTATGACATCTGTAATGTATTAAAAATATAACAAAAATATAATATATTACATATATTTACTATATTAAATTTAGTATATTAATTATAAATATGTTCTATATTTATATATTAATTATCTATTAATACATATTAATTATATAATATATATTAATATATGATATACTAATTACAAATATATTACATTATGAAATATATTATATTGTATATATTTAATGAAGTAAATGTATACTACATATATA
>JAJEJO010003521.1:0-45854 GCA_020662805.1 Glaucomys volans
AGGTAGAAAATAGAGGGAAAAGAAAATAGGAGTTATTTTACCTACCATGATACAATGACTCTTCCAAAACATGAAGATGATCATTTTCAAGTAGCATTTAGCCATATCACTTACCACATTTATGAATGGCTTACTACCATTTGGTCTACTACAAAAGTTTAACTGTCCTATCTTACATTCCAGTTTCAATTTGGAAAATTTTATCGAACATAAATCTCCAACTTAAGGACCCTGAATTATATCAAATCCATTATATCCAAGCACAATGCTGGATAGAATGAGCTTTGAAATAGAAGTAACATTGAAATAGATGGAAAGAAATAAATAAAACTCCAATTTAGAAGTCAAGAATTCCAGACAACAGAATCAATAGCAAACTACTTCTTCTATCAATATCTATATTTACTTGAGCAAGTTTTGTGAAACTTACAAATGAATTTTCAGAGACTTGAAAAGTTATGCCAAATAACTTGCATTATGATTGTCCTTTAGATATAGAGAATGCAACGAGATTATCAAGAATTCACCATGATCAGCCAGCGAAGCCTTTGGATCAAGCTGTCTTCTGGATCTGGTTTGTCCTGCACCACAAAGGAGCTAAACATCTCCAGGTTGCAGCCCATGACCTCTCCTGGTTCCAGTACTACTCTCTGGATGTGGTTGGGTTCCTGCTCACCTGTGTGGCAAATGTGATGTTCATCATCACTAAATGCTGTCTCTTTTGTTGCCAAGAGTTGGTTGAAACAGGAAAGAAGAAAAAAGAGGAATAATTTTTGGGGCCTAAAACAGGGAATCCTGACAGATGGGCCTCTTCCAGTGTACTCCAACAGTAAAAAGTGACAGTGCTAGACTCCCTTCTCTCTGTGAGAAAGCAAATTTTTGAAACAAACCTAATCAACAAAGAATTTCAATTCCAGAGATTTATTCCTGGTTGAGGATTATAAATAATTCATTTCAAAGAGAAATCAAACATTGGGGAAGATTACACTATTTGAACCAATGTAGAAATTTAATATTGTAATTTATTAATCATACCAAATTTGATGAATTTAATTATGATTATTCATTGAGACAAAAACAGGATCACTCATAGTACCAATATTGTTTCTCAAATTCTCAGCCTGCTTTGATTTCATTTTGGTGCAGTATTTTGTACATTTATTATTCTTGAAGAAAGCACTCAATGATTATGATTGATTAAAAAGTCTAACTCTTCCCTTTGGATTTGAGAGAACAGTGTTGCTACTATCTGTTATTATAAATCCAGCTTCAGCATCATTTTTCTCCTGAAACTTCTGGAAAGTTGTTTGCCTTGTTCCAGCTAAGTCACTTCCCAATAGAATGTGTGTGTAATTACAAACATAATGATTCTTATCTGCTTTCTATTGTACATTTGAGCTACTGAAGAAAATATTTGGTTTCATTAGCTCATTATTGTTTATGCTTAATCCTTCCACAAAATTGGCTTGGTTGCTCACTCTCAAAATCATAGCTTGGATGTAGATATTAGGTCTCAACTTTAGGTTCTGACAATATAGAATCGGGACAGGAAAGAAACTGGCGGAGTTTTGCCCTCTCCTTAATTGAACACAATGCTACCTATATTTGTTACATTTATTTTGTGAAATATAATAGGGTTTTTTTAGAGAGATTGCAATTATGTTTACTGTTCTATAATCTGTATTTCTGAAGACCTTGCGTAATTTTTCTCTTCCCTAGCAGTATATTCTCTCATCCCACCCATAGCACTCTTAAGGGATCTAAACCATTTGGTATGACTGAAAATAAAATCACCATACTTTTCCTTCAAATTTTAGCACTTTATTGATGACAATAAACAGTAACTCTGAAAGCAATACAAAAATTATGTAAATTTTGTGGAAAATAGGTAAATATAACCACAAGTAATCCATAGGCTGTCCTTTAAGGAAAGCATCATGGAACATTTTTATGATCAAAGTGGACTAAATTGAGGAAGAGTTAAGGTTTTATCAGCTAACTGTTAGGCCCATCAGAATGATTGTAGAAGAGGAAAAGCTTATTTGAGGGCTCACAATATCAGAGGTTTTAGTTCAGAAGCCAGGTCCATTCCTCATGGTTCGAGGTGAGACAATTCATCATGGTGGGAGAGTGTGGTGGAGATAAGCAGCTGACATGGAAGATGAGGAAGCAGAGAGAGACTCCACTTGCCATATACAAATGCATACCCCAAAGTCATGCTCCCAATGACCTTCCTCCCCTCCAGACCCCACCTACCTCATTGCCCAATTTATCTTATCAAGTCATTAATTCACTGATTGTCTTCAGGTTGTCACAACCCATCATTTTCCGTCTGCACCATCTCTCATAGTCTCACATGTGAGCCTTTTGGGGACAAATCCCATTGAAACCATAATAGTAATTTATCTCTTTTGGTGTGAAGACCACTTTCCAAACACCACAAGAAATTTCTCCATCTTAAGGTATTAATTAAAAATAAATATCAAAATTTATATTGTTTTATATCATTTTCTCACATCTTTATTAGTGCATTAAAATTGTACAAACTGATAGGATTTGAGGTGACATATTTGTACATGCACAGATATACACAAAATAACAACAGAATTTGACCAAACTCCCTCACAGCACTCTCCCCCAACCCCCAATCCTCTCCTCTCCTAATCTGCCACTGATTTTCATGAGATCTGTCTCACCTTTCCTTTTCCTCTCTCTCTTCCACATATGAGAAAAACAAAAAATCTTCATCTTCTGAGTTTGACTTCTTTTGTTTACAATAATGGTCTAGTTCCATCAATTTTCATGCAAATGACATAAGTTAAATACTCTTTGCTGCAGAATAAAACTCCATTAGGTATATATGCCACAAGTTTTTTATCCATTCATACATTGGCAGACACCTAAGTTGGTGCCATAGTTTGGCTATTGTGAATTGTGCTGCTATCAACATGGTATGCACCTATCACTGGAATAATATGACTTCAATTTTTCAGGGTAAATACTGAGAAGTGGTATAGCTGCTTCATATTTTGATTCCATGCCTAGCCATTTAGCAACCTGCGTACTGATTTCCATAGTGGCTGTACTAGTTGACAATATCACCAACAGTGTGAATGCATTCCTTTTTCTCCACATTCTCTCCAGTGTTTATTATTCTTTTTGTTCTAGATGATTTCCATTCTTACTGTTAGGAGATGAAACCTCAGTGTAGTTTTGATATGCATTTCCATGGAAGCTAGTAATGTTGAATATATTTTTTTCATATTGTTCTTGACCATTTGCATTTCTTATTTTCAGAAGTATCTGTTTAATTCATTTTTTTCTTTTATTCATTTTCTCCTTTGGTGTTTGATTGTTTATGTAATCCTCTGTCAGAAGGTACCTCAAAAAGATTTTCTTCCATTCTGTAGGTTCTGTCTTCAAAATTTTAATTGCTTCCTTGCTGTGCAGAATCTTTTTATTTTGATTCCCTCCCATGTATTAATTTCCTAACCTTTAGGATTTCTATTGAGAGTGTCATTGCCTGGGCACATATGCTGAGTGTTGACCCTATGTTTTCTTCTAGAAGTTGCATAGTTTCTGGTCTAATTCCTAAGTCTTTGATCCACATGGTGTTGACTTTTGTGTAGGGTGTGTGATAGGTGTCTATTTTCATTCTTCTACACACAGATAAGCAGTTCTCCCATCATGAATTCCTAAAAAGGTTCTTTACTCCAGTGAATTTTTTGGCAGCTACGTGAAGGATTCCATGACTGCACATGTGTGAGGTTTTCTCTGTGATTTCTCTGTGTGGGTTTTTCTCTGTGATTTCTATTCTGTACCACTGGATAATATGTGCCTGTTTCATGCCAGTACCATACAGTTTTTGTGACTATATCTCTTTGGTATCATTTGAAGCCAGATATTGTGATGCCTCAAGCATTGCTTTGTGGAATTAGAATTTCTCTGGCTGTTCTGGGTCTTATATTCTTCCAAACAAATTTTAGGTGTGTTTTGTCTTGTTCTGAGAAGAATGACATAGGTATTTTTATGCATATTGCAGTGAACCTGTATACTGTTTTGGTTATATGGCCATTTTAACATTATTAATTCTGCCTACACATGAACAGGGGAGGTCTTTCCACATTTTGAGGTCATCTTCAATTTCTTTCTTCTGTATTTTGCAGTTTTCATTTTAGAGTTCTTTCTCCTCTTTGGGGAACTTATGTTTAAAAGTGAGAGGAATTATAGGAAGGATTTTGAAAAAATTCTTTATATATCTCATTTAATAATTTATACATATTATAGAAAAATAGAGCTAATACAGTCAGTTGATAAGAAATATTTTAAAATCGTGTAACCTGAATCATTTTCATCCAGCTAGCATGCAACCTATGTTTGAACAAAAGATTAGTAGTCATCAAACAGTGAGATATATTAGAAAACATCAAACAAAAATATAAATATCCATGTATGCAATAAATGAAAGAGACATAGGCAATCCACACAACTGAAATGGTTAATAACACATAAGAGATGACAACAGTCACAATAGGAAATTGAAGGTGTTCAATAAAATTCAATAAATTCTGGAAGACTTTTATAAGTAGAGGGAACTTACCTCCACACAATAAAGAAAGATATGCCAGTCTCACAGACAACATGATACTGAATAAACATTAAATTTTTCCTTTAACTTTGGGAGCCAGAGAAGGATGTTCATTTTCACCACTCTTAATCAATATAGTATTTGAAGTCCAACCCAGAACAATTTACCAAAGAGAGAAAGCTCATCCAAACTGGAAAGGAAGAAGTCAACTATCACTGTTTTGATTCCACGTCTTCTTATATAGAGAAAGCTTTGCTCATTCCACAAGAGACCTTTTAAATGAAAAAGAACAAATGAAACATTCTTGATGAAGTTGCTGGATATGAGATCAATGCCGAGAATTGACAAGTCTTTCTAAACACCAATAAGAAACTATCTAATAAAATCAAGAAATCAATCCAATTTACAATAGTTATGAAAACATAATTAGCTAGGAATACATTTAACATGAAAGATAAAAAATTCTAATCTGTAAATCCCGAAGCACTGTAAAAAGAAATTGAATGAGATATGCACAAATGGAGAGAGAGCTTATTTGTAAAAAAACAAAAAGCCTCAATTTGGTAGAATGTCCACAAAATACACAGCAATCTATAGTCGGAATGAAAAACTTAACAAAATTGGGAAGAACATAAATATAATGCAATATTCCTGGAGCCATGAAACCCAAAAGGAGATGTAGTGCTTCTGAACAACAACTACAAAGTGAGTACTAAAACTTTTTGCCTCAAAATATATTATAAATTATGATAACCTTTTCAGAGTGGTGACAGAAGATGGGAGAACACTTACTGATATTGGGGATCTCTGATGACTTCATGGCTGTGACCTGCCTAGTTTCTGGGAATATTTCTGTCCAAGGGCACATTGTTGTGGCAATGCCCTGCATGAGGAGGCTGTGTGCAAGAGTCCTATGAGCTCTCACCTTGATGTCAGGCATATAGCTCCTGGGAAGGCAGGAATTCTGCATGACAACCCCAATATTTCACCAACTCAGCTTCTCCAGATCCTGCCCAACTTACCATAACTTTAAACACTGTACTTTCTTGAGAGCTACACAAAACTCCTATCATTGCTCTTTGAAAGTGTAGAGATTGCACCTACAGAAAGGATACTTAGAAAGTCCTAGTTTCTGTAACTGTCCTGAATACAAAGAATAATGATTGCATGGTCTTTAACCAGACAATGAGACATAAGTAAATAAAGATTGCTGGTGTAAATTTTAGATCTGCATCTCCATCAGAGAGCAGATCTCCACCTGATCTCAGTTCAAGGTCTTTGTGAATCTTTATTTTCCAATCCCCCTTGAACCCTCACCAGACCCGACAGTTTGCTCACACTGGATGGCAGCAGGCAGGAACTCTCTCCAGGAGCCACCACAAAATGGCGCCGGAAGACCAGAGCTCTGCTCTTCAACTGACTTTCAATAAAGGATCCAAGGACATATATTAAGAAAGAACATTTTTTTCAATAAATGGTGATATAAAAACTGAATTTCCATATGTAGAAGAATAAAACTGTACCTCTACAATTCACCAAATAGGTTATTAATTCAAAATAGACTAAAGACATAAATGTAACAACACAAAATATAAAACTACAAGATGAAAAACTTCAGACCATTGGCCTGGGTAAAGGATTATTGAATCTAACCCAAAAGCACAACTAAGAAAAGAAAACAATGAAAACTGTAACAGCAAAGGAAACAATCATGAGAGTTAAGAGAAAACATATGGAATGAGAGAAATCATTTGCAAACCATTCATCCAAAAAGTGATTCATGTCATCAATATGTCAAGGGCCCAATCATTTCATCACAAGCAACAATTAAAAATAGGGAAAAAGCCTGAATAAAAAGTGTTCAAAAACAAGATACACAGGTGGCTTACAAGTGTATGAAAATGAAAAGTTTAAAAACAATTCACCATCAGTCATTATCAGGAAAACACAAATCAAACCATAATGAGGTATCATCTTACTCTGATTAGACTTAATCCTATATAAAGACAAAAACAACAACAACAACAACAAAAAAATGGAATGACAACAATACGAAGAAAAGAGAAAGTTTTAAACTGCTTGCAGGAATATAAGTTAGTTTACATATTATGGAAAAGAGTATGGAAAATATAAATACCAAGAGATGCAACCATTTTCTTTCTCAGTGTGTATACAAACAAAAGGACATCTGCTTGAAAAGAAATATCTACACTGCCATATTGCTTTCAACACTCTTCACAATACCAAAGATATGGAACCTAACCAAGTGTCCACCACAGAGGTAAACAGATAAAATGTGGAAGATGAACTAAATATTTTTATTTAGTATATATTATATAAATATTCAATCATATTCATTGAATAAATTGATGAATTCTTTATGACATTTCCAAGCATACATATACTGTGCTTTAATGATATTCTCCCTGCCTGATACTTCTCTCTCCTCTAACTCCTCTCCCTTTCTTTATGAGTCCCTTTTTCATTTACATGTTTTTTTATCTCAATAATGAGAGAAATATGTGATACTAGTCTTCTTCTGTGTGGCTTATTTCACTTAAAATGATGCCCCCCAATTCCATTTATTTTCCTATAAAGAACATGACTTTATTCTGGTTTACAGCTGAAAAACCAGCTAATTTCATACATCTATATAAATTTATACATATACACGCATATATATGTGAAAAACCTAATCCTTAGTCCTTTACTTAGGATGACTTCATAGCTTGAATTTTCTGTATGCTAATATAATAAAAACAGGCATACAGGCATTCTTAAATCTATTTTGTACACTGATTTCCATTACTTTGGATGAATGCTTAGGAGTGGTACACCTGGATCATATTTTGATAAGTAAAGCAGGAGCGACACCATCTTGTACTATTTCCCCCACCATCTTAACCTCTTACCTAAAGACCCAATCATTCCAGGAATGTAACCTATCTGACACAGAACCTTGTGGTAGAGCAGGTCTAACTTCTTCTCAGGTTCACTTCTGTAACTTGGCTTGCTTGCATTGGCTAAGGGTCAATATACATCAAATGGCCCACTCTGTACGTCAAATGACCTGCTCTGTGGTCTTTCTCCTCTTAAAAACCCCTTCCCCTGCCTCTTGGGCATGCCATCCTCTGCATTGAATCACTGTGGATGGTGGCGCAGCCAGAAAGAAAGGCTTCTTTGGCTTTAGTGCAAAAGGTGTGAGACTTCTTTAATTTTCTTCGGTGCTGGGTACAACATTTGGAGGCCCCAGTGGTATCTCATTATTCTCCTCACTTTTATGCTCAAATTTGGCCTCCTGGGAGCAGGCTACACATTTCTCTCCAGAGTAGAGAGGAGCTTCTGAGAGACATGCCTCAGCCTCTCTCCGAAAGAGACACCTGCTCAGCTCTCCAGACACCCCTGGCAAAGCCACTTGAACATCTGTCTAGTGAGTCAACTCCTCTTGGGACACAGTCAGACTGAACACAATTGCTTACACTGAGTCCCAGGACAGAGCGAGACATCACTCTTGTCCACCAGCAGGCCTCCCCATGTGGCCTAATCTGGTCCTTGTTTGTATATTTGTATTTGTCTTGTTATTCTGGTAAGTAGTCGTTTGTGTTTTTGCTTTGCTTTCCATGCAAAGTCTTTTTCAGGCTAAATTCTCCATGGGACAAAATCACTCCTCCACATGCCCCACAACTCTAACTTGTTTTTTGATTAATTTCCAGAAATTCCAGAAGTGGGCAGCTGATTATGGAGCCTCTGTTAAAATGAATTTGACTTAAAAATATTCTGTGAAGTTGATTGGCCGTCTTTAGAGGTCAGTTGGCCCCCACAAGGGACAATTGATCTCTCAATCACCATCCGAGTCCAAAAAGTTATCTTCAGGCAACCTGGCCACCCAGACCAAATACCCTATATTCATATTTGTATCGACATACTCACTGACAAGCCAAAGAGGCTCAAACATTGCCTCCCAGGTTCTATGCCCTCTGATTCATGTACTAGAAGATGCTGCACCATCTTGATGATGAAGACCAAGTCTAACTCTAAATCCCATGGACCTCCTGTGTTAGACATCCCTGATAATGAGGACACCAGTTTTTCTGAACCCTCACCTTATCCCTCTCCACCGCCCACTTCTGACCCCTCTCCACCGTCTGCTCCTCCTACTCCCCTTTACCCCCCTCTACCAGTCGCTGCAGACCCCCAGCCTCCCGACATTCCCTCTCCTCCTCACACCAGGATGGGAACTCCATATAAATGTTCTGTTCTGGCCCCTGTCCTCCCTTTAAGACAGGCCCCCTCCCAACAGGGCCGCCCCTTCATGGTCTTTGTCCCCTTTACAACTAATGACCTCTACAACTGGAAGAATCAAAACCTCTCCTTTTTCTGACCAGCCAAAGGGACTCATCTCTCTCTTGGAGTCTGTTTTCACCAGTTGAAGAAGTTAGAAGGCTTTGAAGGAAAGGTGTTGTCTGAGCTGGTAGAAATTTCCCAAAGGGCTTATAATAACCATGACCCTCCCAAAGAAAGACAAACCCAAAATCTAGCAAAGCTTCTGTTGACCACCATGGGAAATCAGCCTAATGGCCCCCTATGGGGCAGTACAACCAGAGGGGAAGAAAATTAGAAAAGGACAAGGGTGTTTATTGCAAACAAAGAGGACATTGGAAGAATGAATGTCCTAATAAAATTAAAGCCCCCAAGACAGGAAGAAATCAACCTGAGTTAGTACTGCAGCTCAGGGATGAAGACTGACATGGCTGATGCTATATTCAATTGAATCCCTGGGAGCCTCTGGTCACTCTGAAAGTTGGGGACAACCCAACAACATTCCTAATTGACATGGGAGTCACATATTCAGTGCTACAACACCCTGAAGGACCTATCTCTAAGTCCAAAGTTCCCATCCAAGGACCACTGGAAAAACTCAACACTTCTCCTGGACTGAGGTGAGGATTACTGACCTATGCAAGGGAACCATTACTCACTCTTTTTTGGTAATGCCAGATTGCCCTTACCCTCTATTAGGGAGAGATCCCCTGTGTAAGTTGCAGGTAACCATCTCTTCCTCCTCGGATGCCGCTAAACTTCAATTCAACACCCCCCTCCTGCATTCTACTCACATGTCCATTAGGGGAAGAGTACAAATTAATTCCCGACCAAAGTCTAGCTAAAAACTTGCTAAAAGACACTACTTACTTTGGCAATTGTGATACTAAAGAGACTTTATTGAACTCCTTTCTTACGGAATTTCCAGAGGTACGGGATGAATCCAATCCTCCTGGATTGGCTGCACACCAACCTCCCATTATTGTTCAGTTGACCAGCAATGCCACCCCAGTAAGAGTAAAACAGTACCCCTTTAGTCAGAAGACCCAGTTGGGAATTGCCTGGCACATCAATTAGTTGAGAGTGGTGGGAATCCTGATACGACGTACATCTACCTGGAACACCCTCCTTACTGGTTCAGTGTTGTAAAGTGTGACAGGAGCCGCCTGTGGGAGTGAGGAGGATGAGTGCGACAATGCAAACACCACACCGGGCGCTCAAGTTCTAAAGACGCAGGCTTGAGTTTAATGTGAAATAAACAAGCATCTATAGTAGGCATTGACTTAATTACAAATTGCCAGTAGCTGTTAACACCCCCATGCCAAGCTCCCGATCATGCTCCTGCTAGGCTTGTGATTAATCCAATTAAGGGAAGAGGAAATGCCTGAGCTCTAGGTAATCCTCAGGTAATTACCTGTCCTCAGGTAATCCTACAATTCCCCCTTTTCTTTTATTTGTGAAGGCATGTGTCCTCTGGCCAGGAGTGACAGCATGCTACCATGGGGTGGTCAACCTTCATGGAGGCAAAGGGGATCACAGCTATGCCTGTCTTAGGTTGTCCCCTCTGGGGATCTTACCCGTCATTGACTACCAGCCATTATCAGCGAAGTTCCAATGGTGACATTGTAAGAGGGGGTAGGGTTAGGGATTATATAACCTTTTATGCTGGGAAGAAAAAAATACTTTCTTGTACAGGAATTAGGAAAAGGCAGCATTTTCATTGTGAGTTAGAGGACTGGCTGGGAAGAAGAACTCTCTTTTCAGAGCAGGGCCCACAAACAACAAAACCACATTTGAGCATAGCTGGATTGTTCTGTTCCCCAGGAAGAATGAAAGTTTGAGCTCTTTTAATTGATAAAAGGGGGACATTGTCCCATCTGGGGCAGCACCGTCATTGAGACGGCCATTTGGATGGTTGTGTCTCCTCCAATGATAAATTCCTCATTTGAGCTACTGGTGGGTACGGCTGAGACTCTCTCGGAGTCATTGAGGGTGTCTAGGGGCCCACTTCTGAGGAACGGTTGGACATTCCTCACAGGCGCCCAAATAGGTGTTGATGAATCCTGTGGAAAAACACAAGCAAACCCTCGCCCTTGGGTTAAGAGGGGCTGAAGTTCATTAGTAGTGAGTGTTAAGAAATGATTGATATCAGTTGATGTTACCACACAGCTGCTGCAGCTCAGTGAGATAATAAGAGCTTTGTCTTAAGAGTTTTGGCCTAGCAGGACTAATGGTTCTAGCAATGGTGTACCCTAGAAATGTATATGGAGGTTTATGCTGATTTTTGTCTGTTGCTATTTGAAGACCAATGTTGGTCAAATATTTTAATAAAAGGTCCTTGCATTGGGTCAATAGAGAAAGGTCCTTAGCTGCTATTAGAATATTATCCATGTAATGGATGATAAAGCAGTGGTTTTGCAAATGTCAAGTGGCATGTGCCACATACAGTTGACATAGGGTGGGACTGTTTTTCATGCTCTGAGGTAATACAGTCCATTGATATCTCAATTGAGGTACTTGGTTATTAGGTTCATATATTGAAAATGCAAAGTAAGATTGATCTTGTTCATGCAATGGTATAGAAAAGAAGCAATCTTTAATGTCTAAAATAAAGATGTGGCAATTTAAGGGAATGGTCTGTGGAGAAGAGAGACCTGGTTGCGAGGTCCCCATTTTTTTTTCATATGTTTATTTATCTCCCTCAAATCATGTAATAATCTCCATTTGTTTTTGTCTCTTTTTTGAATGACGAATACAGGTGTATTGTGTGGGCTGTAGGAAGGTTCAGTATGACCTTTGTCTAATTGCTCCTGTATAAGTTCTTTTAAATGTTTTAGTTTTTCTGGACTTAAGGGCCACTGCTCTACCCAAATGGGATTTTTAGTATCCCATTTGTAAGGGAATTGGAGCTGTTGGGATAACTCCCATTGATAGAGGGACTACTCGGCCTGAGGCTCCACATTTGTCACGCTCAATTATGTCTTCAGAAATTTCTGGATCTTCTGTAGTTATATGGGTCCTCATTTGTATCAATAGATCCATAAATTGTTAGCAATACCTTCCACTACCAGGGGTTGAAAATGCCCTGTTTCCCCATCTGGGTCTACCCATGTGGCAGGGCCTCTTACATTCCTAGAGGTTTGGAGTCCTCCTACACCTTGCATGTTAGGACCCTCAATGGTTTTCCAGTCCTGTGGGATTTCCTCTGCCCTTATAGGGTCACTTCTGCTCCGGAATCTATCATTCCTTTGAATAATTTGCCATTGACCTTAAGACAGAGTGTTGGCTGTTGGGCTAGCACAGGGATGGTCCAATGAACTTTAGGTAAATGATCCCTCCTTACTGGGGCTGGAGGGTGCCCCATTGGGAGTTTAAAGGCTTTCCATCAGCATCAAATTTGGATTTACAATCTTTGGCCCAGTGAAATCCCTTTTTGCATTTAGGACATTTAGAGGGAGGGAGGCCCTTAGGGGCTCCCATGGAAACCTCTAAGTTAGGAACATTATAAACACTGATGTTTATTATGGCCCTGTTGTCCACAGTGCCAACATCCGGTTTGCCTTTTTGGATTAGCTGCATGCACTTGGACTATTCCCTGTGCTATCGCAGCAGCCATTCGCTGGTGCTTTCCCTCATCTCCAGTAATGTCTTTAGTTGTTAATACCCAATCATCCAAGGTGCTGCTTCTAAATGAGGCAAGAGCTTGTCTGAATTCCTTTTTGCATCCTCCCATATAAGGTCCCTTGCTAATGCTTCAGCAGCCTCGGAGTTATCTACTCTCCTATACAGCTTCCCGGACCCTCAGGAGGAATGTAAGGAAAGACTCTTGAGGAGTTTAAACTAGATTTGCTAATTTTCTCCTTTTCCTTTTATATCTCCTACTCTCTTGAAGGCCCGCATTGCAATGATTCTCAGTTGATCGAAATAGATGGCGATCCTGTTGCTTGCAACGCCAGGCTTATTAAGGGGCCTGAGCCATTAAGGGCTTCAGCTATTAATTGTACATATGGTTGCTGACCTGACATTAAATTTCTTTCAGCTTGGTCTAGGCAGCCATCATGGAAAGTGGCATTCCACAGTAAAAACTGTTTTGGAGATAAAACAGTTTTACCTATGTCCCTGAAATCAGTGGGGCACATTAGCAGCAGAGATTGATTTTCTAACAATTGCATGGCATAAGGGGAGCTCAAGTCATCCTCTCTCACCACCTTGCAAAGTTGCTGTTTGGTTTCATTCTCAACTGGATACCAGGACATCGGTCTGGCAAGTGTTGGATTAACATTAACAGGAAAAACTTGTGGGGAATTTTTGGGCGTTGTTTGGAAAAATTTTCCTTCGTAGCCAAAATTTTTATCCAGTTGTTCACAGAGGGTTTTATAGGCCTCCAGCCAAGAGAGGTGGGCAACTCTGCTATGGGATTTGAGAATTCGATGCTCTGATAAGGTGGCAAGAAGGGATATATGTTGGCAGGGAGCAGTCTCCCTTTGTGGCATAGGCACAAAGGTGGACTGCTTTACTTCCTCCTGTGAGGCAGCAGTTTCTTCTTCCTGGTCTTTACTGATGCCATGTTGTGGCATAGTTTCCATTTCTTTATCTTTTTAAACCCCTTCTTTTTCAAGAGACATGTCCTCCAGCTGGGCAGCCAAGGCCTGCGGGGGGGGTCCCTCTCCCACGGAAGGTGATTCAACCCCCTGCAAGCAACCCAGAAGGACTGTTATTACTGGGCAAAAAGTACATGGAAGTTGTTCCCCCATTTGTGCTTCCCATTTTTGCACCTAATACTTGCCGCCAGCATTCAGGGTCCCAGGTACTATTAGAATTCATCCATGGGCAAAGTCATATTACTAGTCCTCAAATGTGACTAAGCTCTTTATCATCTACCTTGAAATGCCTACTGCTCAACAATACTTGTTGAAGGGCTACTTTATCTTTCCATGAATCTGGGGGCAAATTACTCATCTGATTTTGTTGAGCAGGTCACTTATGTTGAGCAGGTCACTCACCTGACAAGGATTACCTCACCCTCTGCCTGCAGGAGTGAGGAAGATGACTGCAGATCACTCACCTGACTTAGGCTTTACCTTACTCTCTTGCAGGGGCCCCATATTTGGGTGCCAAAATGTTGTAAAGTGGAACAGGAGCGGCCTGTGGGAGTAAGGAGGTTGAGTGCAACTGTGCTAACACCACGCCAGGAGCTCAAGTTCTGAAGACGCAGGCTCGAGTTTAATGTAGAACAAACAAGCATATATAGCAGGCATTGACTTAATTACAAATTTCCAGTAGCTGTTAACACCCCCATGCCAAGCTCCCGATCATGCTCCTGCTAGGCTCGTTATTAATCCAATTAAGGGAAGAGGAAATGCCTGAACTCTATGTCCTCAAGTAATCCTACAGTCCAGAAACCAGGGACTGATGACTACTATCCAGTGCAGGACCTAAGAGAGGTCAACAAATGTGTGGAAACTATCCATCCGAATGTGCCCAATCCCTACAACCTGTTGGGCCTCTTATTCCCAGAATGCCAGGTGTATACAGTATTGGACTTAAAGGACGACTTCTTCAGTCTTCTTCTGGCAGTGGTAAGTCAACCTATCTTTGCTTTTGAGTGGGTAGACCCAGAAGGAGGTCATTCAGGCCAACTAACATGGTCAAGACTACCCCAGGGATTCAAAAATTCCCCCATGTTATTTGATGAGGCCCTTAGGATCTACAAAAATTTAAACTAAATCATCCAGTAAATTTACTTCAATATGTGGATGACTTACTTCAGGCAGCAAAAACCTTTTTGGCATGCAAAGAAGCAACTAGAGACCTGCTGGAGACCTTTCAGATCCTAGGGTATTGAGTGTCAGCCAGGAAGGCACAACTCTGTTCTAAAGAAGTGATTTACTTGGGGTAAACTCTATGAAGGACAGAGATGGCTGTCAGGGAAATGGGTCCAAGGAGTCCTTCAAATTCCTGCCCCATCCACCAAAAGACAAATCCGTGAATTCCTGGGTGCAGCAGGGTTCTGTTGGCTGTGGATTCCGGGGTTTGCCAAGATAGCCCAACCTCTGTTTAAGGCAACTAAAGGGAAAGGGGAAAATATTAATTGGAATGACAAGGAAGAGAAGGCCTTCCGAGATCTTAAGGAGGCACTCACTTGAGTCCCTTCTCTCACTCTCCCTGACCTGACAAAACCCTTCCAGCTGTATATTGATGAGGAAAGAGTGTAGGAAAAGGAGTTCTAGTTCAAACTCTGGGACTGTGGAAGAGGGCAGTAGACCATCTATCTAAATGGCTAGACCCATAGTCACCAGATGGCCTACTGCCTCAGGGCAACAGCAACCACATCACTGTTAGTAAAAGAAGCAAAAAAATTGACCCTGGACCAGCAGTTAATCATCACAGCCCCTCATGCTGTTGAGACAATGCTAAAGTCTCCCCCTGCAAAGTGAATGTCTAAGGCCAGGATGACTCACTATCAGACCCTGCTGTTGGACCTGCAATGGGTCAAGTTTTCACCTCCTATAGCTTTCAACCTGGCCATGTTGCTGCCCGATGCTGATCTGACTCACCCAATACTTTATTGCCTGGATGTCCTGGACAGTACTCAAGGAATGAGACCCGATCTACAGGACATTCCCTAGGAACAACCAGAAGAAGAACTTTTCACTGATGGCAGCAGCTTCATGGTAGATGGCATCAGGTATGTGGGGGCTGCAATAGTAACAAGAGACAGGGTAATCTGGGCACAGGCATTGGACATGAGACCTCAACCCAAAATCTGGACTGATGGCATTAACTCAAGCCCTAAGATTCGAAAAGGGTAAAACTGTTAACATCTATATGAACAGCTGGTATGCTTTCGCTACCACACATGTGCATGGGGCTATTTACAAAGAGAGGGGATTATTGACATCAGGAGGAAAGACTATCAAGAATATTCCTGAGATCCTGGACCTTCTTGAAGTCATCTGGCTGCTGGCAAAAGTTGCCATTATCCAACTGCAAGGCACACCAAATGGGAGATACCCCAGAAGTCCAAGGCAACAAATTCCCTGAGCAGACAACTAAAGAAACAGCCCTAAGACCAGTGGGGTCATTGACTATTCTCCCTACAATCCCAGAGCAGATACTGCCTGCTGACCCATCCTATTCTGAACAAGATAACAAAAAATTGAACAGCTTGGGGCTCACAAAGACCCGAAGGATGGGCTATCCTCATGGACAACAGGATCTGTCTATCAAAAGAAATCGGCTGCACCCTGATCCACCACCTACAACAAAGCACCCATCTGGGAGAAACAAAGCTGACTGATTTGACTTGAAAAAGGTGCTACCTTCCAGGAATGCAACAATTGATATAGTCCACCATCTCGCGGTGTCCAGTCTGTGTCCAGGTAAATTCATAAAGGTCTTTAAGCTCTTCCAAAGAGCCCAGACACCAAGGTGAGGTACCAGGAAAACATTGGGAAATGGACTTCACTGAAGTAAAACTCAGCAGGTATGGATACAGGTGCTTATTTGTTTTTGTGAATACTTATTCAAGATGGTTTGAAGCATTTCCAACAAAAACTGAGATGACACAAATCACAGTAAAAAAGTTAATCCATGAAATTATTCCCCAGTTTGGCCTCCCATTATCTGCTGGGTCCAACAATGGTCCTGCCTTTATGGCAAAAATTACTAAATTCATGTACAAAGCACTGGAAATTAATTGGATATTATGCTGTGCACATAGACCCCAAAGTTCAGGTCAGGTAGAGAGAATGAATAGGACCTTAAAGGAAACTCTAACTAAGCTGATTCTTGAGACTGGCAAGACTTGGGTAGATCTCCTCCCCTTCACACTTTGGCATGTGTTGTGCACTCCTTATGGAATGGGAATCACTCCCTTCAAAATCATGTTCAGGAGATCCCGTCTCATACTGCCCAGACTTACCATTCCTGCAGCTCAAACCATCATGGGACGATCAATTCCTGAAATCTTTACAGGCCTTTCACCAGGTATAGAAGTCCATTAGACAAATATTGGGTGATTTTAATATATACATTTCTAAGAGTAAGGAGGGTTTACACCCCTTACAGCCTGGAGACCAAGTGTACATCAAGAAGCGACCAGCTGCATCCTTGGAAGTGAGGTGGACTGGACCATGGACAACATCCTGACCACTCCAATGGCAATAAAAGGTTGCTGGGAAATCAGCTTGGATACACTGGACTCACATCAAACCTGCACCAATCTCAGACTCCAAGGACCATCAGGTGGACAAGTGGACTCTTCAACCTGCCTCAGACCCTCTAAAGATAAGACTTTTCCATAACTCCTAATGTTTGCCCTAATCCTGCTCTTACTGACCATTCTCCCTAGCTCAATGCAGGGACAATAGAACCTTGGAAATGTCCCCCCTTGCCCCTCTAACTGTGGCCATTCAATGGCAGGTCAACATTTTGTAGCATGCAACTCTGCTGATGCCCACTGTTATGTATCTGCTCAAGCATGTACTTATAACAATAAGAGATATTGGGTGGGAATCAACAGAAATCCGGGGCCAGGTGTCCTGTGCCTTGGCCCTGGAGACATAGAAGGATGGGTATTTAATAAACCCAACTGTTGGGTCAGGTCCAGATCTTGAGCTGCCAGACAAAACAGAAAGACAAAGTGGATCACCCACAGTAGCTGATGTAACAGCTGTAATTACTGCCACCCACCAAATGCTCAACCTGATCAGTTCCTTCTGGCCCTAGGCTGTTGAATGTGTTTAAAGGCTGGTTGTTTCCACTTGATAGCAGTCACAATTAATTTTACTGAGAGCCCTTTAAACTGCTTTAAACAAGTGGGGGATATCTCCCTAAAACTCTCAGGAATAGAACTATTCCAAACAGTCGACAACTGCTTGACCTCTAATGGAACCACTATTTGGGGCAAAGTTTCAAGAAAAGTTTATTGTTCCCATCTCTATGCCAGCCAGGATCCTCCCCATGCTGTCCCACAGTGCCACACACTGCTTTTTTTGTGTGTGACTCCACCACATATAGCTGCCTTCCCCCCCAGCTGGAGCTGCACTTGTGTTCTGGTTCTGTTACTCCTATCCATTAATATTGTTCCAGGGACTCAGGAAGTTCCAATGCCTATTGCTGTAAATTTGAAGGCCTGACCATTGAGAGCTATCCAGTTCATACCTCTCCTGGCAACTCTAGGCATAATTGCTGGAGTTGCTTCAGGCACAGCCAACCTTCCCACCTCACTTACTTATTACCAGGATCCCACCAAACAACACATTAGTGAAACGCAGCAGGTGGCAAGCTCCATACTCACCCTCCAGACACAATTAGATATTCTCACAGCAGTGGTCCTGCAAAACCAGTGGGGATTAAACCCCCTTACTGCAGAAAAGGGTGGATTATGCCTCTTCCTCCAGGAAGAATGCTGCTTCTATGTAAACCAATCTGGCCTTATAGGGAACAAAATTAGAACCTTCTAGGAGGATCTTCAAAAACACAGGGACTTGCTAGCACAAGAATCTTGGTGGCCTTTCTCTAACAGCATATGACAAACAATTCTCCTCTTCATATCACCTCTCATAGTAATAGGTATCCTCCTAGCAGTTGCCCCATGCATTATTAACAGTGCTACCGAGTATATCCGACAAAGGATTCAATCAGTAAAGCTCCTTCTCCTCCATACCCGGTACAATCAGTTCAACACTAGGGAGATGGAATCATTTCAGTAGGGAGAACAAGGGTCTGTCCTCCCCAATAAGACCAGTGGGGAATGTCCAACATTAATTTCTTTCATCTACTTTGGGATCATTTTGTACAGGGTGAGAGAGTAGAATCTAGATTAAATCATCTAACATGTAGATATTCAGTTTTCCAGTATCCCATTTTTTGAATCTGTCTTTGCTCCAGTGTATGTATTTGGAACATTTGTCAAGCTGTAGACTGGCAGGTTTATTTCTAAATTATCAATTTATTCCATTGTCTACAATCTGTTTTAATACCAATATGATGCTATTTTTGTTAATATGGTTCCATAGTACATTTTGTGATATCTCCAGCGTTGTTCTTTTCTCTCATGGATTCTTTGGTCAAACACAGTCTTTCATATGCCTTTTCTAGTTCTGTGGAGAATATCATTGGTAGGCTGATGGAGATTTCAATGAATGTTTGGGTGTCCTCTGGTTGTATGGCCATTTTTGCAATATGAATTCTTCCAGTTCATGAAGGTGGGCAGTATATACAACTCATGGCATCTTCTTCAATTTCTCTCTTCAGTGTTTTACAATTCTCATTTCAGAGGCCTTTCATCTCTATGTTGAGGATAATTCCTAGATTTAGTTTTTTGAAGCCTGTGAATATGACTGCTCTGATTTCATTCCCAGTGAGTTCAATATGGTTGCATTTAAAACACTAGTATTTTTGAATTTCATTATATATCCAGCTATTCTACTAAGTTTATTTCTAAAAAATCGTATTGAAGTCAGAAATTCTAAGATTTCTAAGTGTAGAAACTTATCATGTGCAAAGAGAAATAATTGAACTTTTACCTTTCCTATTTGTATACCTTCTCCTTTTCCCCCTATCCTGATTCATATGGCCTCATATTCAAGTACTATACTGAATAAGCTTGGTGATAGTGGACAGCCTTTGTATGTTCCTGATTTATAGAAAATGCTTTCTGTATTTTCTGATTCAGTATCTGCAGTCTGGAGGTTTAATATATGTAGCTTTCATTATGTTGAGGTCTGATCATTCTATACCAACTGTCTACAGGTTTGTTTTCTCAAAGGGATATCAGATTACAGGCTTTTCGGTTTCTATTAGGATGATCATGTGGCTTTTATCCTTAGCTGTATTTATGTGCTGTATTATTTTTATTGATTTGCATTTGTTGAAGCATTCTTTCATTCCTTGATATGAAGTCAACTTGATCATGATATGTGATCTTTTACTGTTGTTATTAAATTGTATTTGGGAGCATTTTATTAAGGATCTTCCATGTGTGTTCATGGAAGATTTTGTTCTATATTTTTCTCTTTTTCTTTGTATCATTATTAAATTTTGGTAGAAAAAATTTGCAGAATGAGTTTGGAAGAATCTTTTCTCTGTCTATTATATGCAATGATTTTTTTTTTTCAAAATCAGTACTCATTAGCCACAAATCTGTTCATTTCTGGAATTTTCTTTGTTGGAAAACTTTCTAGCTACTTAAGTCTTATTTTGAGTGGCATACCTTGCTTCTCTTTGGCTCTGTGGAACTTTACTACTGTACCTTGCTTTGTTATATATTACTGTATGGAACTTTGCTATATGGAATATTCTATGACAATTGCAGTGTTATGTGAGATTGTACAAAAATCCAATGATGTAACCCTAGAAAAGAAGAACCAGTGAGAGACACCCAAAAAGGGATATAACCAATCAGAAGCAGCTTAGAACAACATAAACAACACCCCCAAGTGAAATCCATCTATCAAGCCACAACAGACAGAAGAAGAACTCTACGAAGGTCAACCAGACAGCAGGGGATGGGAAGGTGGTAAGGTGACAAAAGGTTCGACCAAATGTCAGAGATCTGTGGACACAAGGGGCCACCAGAGAGCTGAGACCCTGGGCAAGCCAAAGAGCAAAGGATATGGCTGCCAGCCTCTGCTTCCCCCTTGTGGTGAATTCTCCACAGACCCTCCAGGTGGTGGTGAATCCCAGAAAATGTGGCCTCAATATATGTCAGTGGTGAGCCCTGGGATGTGGGGTGTGAGATTACAGTTATGCTAAGACTAGAGTTAACTCAATTAAAGTGTGTAATTGGGTGTAATGAATACACCAGCATTTGAGGGACTAACTCTCATGTCTCTTTCTTTAACTGCTCTTGACAGTTGGCTTAGTTGGTGTGATGGGCTGGCAAATTTGGCTCCACAGAAATGTTATAGGCAAGGCTATATGGGCAATGACTAAACAGACTCTATTGTGCTCTGAGACTCCATTTTATGTAGGAAATGAGTTTCTCCCATGGGAATGCCCCACCTCTGTACCCATCAACAAATGTTTAGCTTCTCCCACGGGAATACCCCACCTCTGTACCCATCATCAGTGACTTAGCATGACATATTTAACAGTACAAAAGGGTGATTCTTATATGATAAAAATTTTTCTCTTTTGATTCCTATGTTAGTAAACATTAGCAACCATTTGTTAATTTGTACCTAGGTAAGGGTCATTTTGGGGGTCATTTTGACCCACATCCCCCTCTGCTGATGATTTCATAATGTAAGTTTGTAATTTTGAATCATAGCGACACTTGAGATTGATGTGATTTTTGGTATAACAACCCCTACAATCCTATGGTTGGGACTGTCCTCCCAATAGCCATTTTTTGGGCATTGTGTGAGACACTCAGCTGGCCCGCTTACTAAAGGCTCTCAAATTTGCACTTTTCAGTGGTGATTGGTCCATTATTAAGTTGAGCCCCATGACAGATGGCCAGATCTAAAATTTTAAATTGTAATCCTAATTATAACCAAATATTGGGCAGGAGAATTTGGCAAGTAACCAAACCCAAAGAGGTCCTGAGACCATCCCTCCTAAGAAGACACAGGTCTTTGGACCTTGGTAAAATGGTCTTAAGATGGGGTAGCTGGAGAAGGACAGAATATACTAACTTCAGGGTAAAAACAACCAACCTCTAATGAGTTCTGAGATAGTCTCTCCTTTGAACCCACAGGCTGTGGGCCTTAAGACTGGGTAACTGGAGATGGACCAAATGGAAAATCTTGGAGGCAGCAGTCTCCTTGAGGACCCAGGGCATGTAACTGGACACAGAAAACAAAACAAAACGAAAGACAAGTCCACCCACCCAGGGACATCCATGGAGAATGCTTGGTTGGATTAGATAAAGAGCATTCAGTTGGACAGAAACAAAAATAGAGAAGCAACTACAAAATATACATCAGTGGAGCAAAGTTAAGTGGTATATTAATTATAATTTTATCAAATTCCTGCTGGCAATATAAGTCACAGCAACTTCGGGACATTTGAAAGAGAGCCTGGCCAACTTAAGCCTGACAAGGCCTAGGAAAGAACTAAAGTCTCAGTCAGAATGGAGGACTTATGAAAGTACAGTACAACAGAAACTTCCTAAATTTGCAAAGGGAACAGGAGAAGGAATATCTTTAACTGGCCCTGAAATAGCAAAACAAATACTGGCCAGAGCTCCAAAGAAAGAGACAGCTGCACTACTGTGAAAGCTGATAAATGACGTAGATGACAATAGGCTAAAAGGAAAAAGACTAGTGAGATAAGCTATATCTCAAAATGGAAATAATCCACTCCTGCACGACATATAAAGTAGCTCCCCAGTAAACTCTGTAAGTACCATAGCCACCCATTCATGGCAACCCTGAGGAATAGGATTGAAAGTACATGGAAGTGTGAACTCTAACCCATGCAGAAATATAGCAATATAGACAAGACTTTGCTCAAATGGAAAGATGGGAATTTTTTAGCTCAATTGTTTAATAAGAGTGTCAATTCTGTAAGAGTATCAGTAAATGAGATGCAAAATTTGAATAGAGGCATACCCTGTTATATATGAAGCATTACAAGGGATTATTCAGGCCAGCAGAGATGAGGCTTATTCTCTGTTCCAATGGATGGCAAAGGCATGGAAAGCTGCCTTTCCAAATCTAGATTTAGCCTCATTCAAGACAGAAATACACTGTTCAAATCTTGAGGAGGCTATCCAGTTATGTAGAAAATTTAGAGTTATACATATGACACATGACAGACCAGGAACAATGTCCCTATGAATACCTATGAGTACCACCATCAAGAGATTGATTATAAAGGGGGTACCAGAGGATTTGCAATTCACATTAACCTCAGCTTTGTCTGGTCAGCAATTTTTAATTGAGACAGTCGAATATCTGAAACAGGCCAGAGAATTGCAAGGACAGGCTAAGTTATCCTTTACAACACAAAAGAAAACTTTTAGGTTGATGTCACCGTTTTTGCTTGCTATTAGGCAATATCCCAATCTAACAGAAGATTTGAGAACATCAACAGACTATGGAGTCATTTTCCAAAACAAGGCCCGGGCCCCAGGGCAAACCTAGGACCTCAGATGAAAGAGTAAGGGCCCCAGAACCTGGGTAAACAGATGGCCCTCACCTCCTCTAGCAGGAAACAATCAGATAAGACAAGGACCAAGATACAATCTGGGAAATTCCACCTGGGCACCTCTAGAGAGAATCAAGGCCCATCTCAGTGGTCGAAGCAAAATTAGATAACCGTCCCTAAATAACATGTTGCTACAATATATTAGATAAAGAATATGGTATTACTTTCCTAGTAGACAAAGGTAGAGAAGTTACAATAATTAATGGAGATGTGCCCCCACCCATACTGAGGAGGAGAGATGAAGTCATGGGAGTCTCTGGACAAAAAATAGAGAGCACTGAATTACCCGTATTAATTAAAGTATTTAATCGAGAACCAATTTGAGGAATGCCAGTAAGTACGCCAGCACCCACAGCAATCTTAGGAATGAATCTCATAGCTGCAATTTTAAGAAACTGGTCTTTCTTCCCCTAAAGAAGCTTAAAATGAGACTGCCATGTATAGCCAACTTATCCACAGGTGGAACTGGTGCATTTGTCAAAAATTCCCCCATTGTTTACCAAACAATATCCTTTAAAACGGGACATAAAAATGTTACAGAAACTCTACAAGCATTGTTAAATAATGATATAATTGAATACCCAATCATTTAACTGTAACAGTCCAGTATGGCTGGTAAAGAAACCTAAGGGCACCTGGTGATTTACTGTAGATTATAGGAATATTAATAAGCTTTCTCCACAGATGACAGCAAGTCTACCAGAAGTGGAAGGACTATTTCAAGACATTAGAGATTATGGACCATCATCCATTGCAGCTATTGATCCTTCTGATATGCTCTTCACAATAACATTACATGAGAATTTCCAGGAAATAACTTTTACTTGGAATGCACAGCAATATCAATTTAAACACATTCCACAAAGTATGTAAGAATAGCCCTCTTATTGCACATTCAGTCACACAGAGTATGTTGCCATTTGATGAAATAGCATTAGATACTAAGGTTTTAACATATGTGAATGATATCTTGATTATCAGAAAAAAATGATCAGTTGATACAGAAATGTAAAGACTTAGTCATAGGGGCAATAAAGATGATGGAGGGACAATTAATCCTGATAAGGTGCAAGAACCATGTTCCTCACTAAAGTTTTTGGGAGTACAATGGTCAGGAAAGAGTCCACAATTTCCTGACCCAATTATTGATAAAATCAGCAATGTAGCTGAACCAAAGAACAAAAGCACCACAAAACATTTAATTTGTCTCTTTGGGTATTGGAGAAATCACATTCCATTTCTCCAATTACTATTACAACCATTGCTAGGTTAGTAGGAATCATTGATTTTGAATGGGGCCCCCAACAAGAAGTAATATTTCACACAGCCTTAGAGTACCTTCGCATGTACTCTAAATTGGATATACCTGGGCCTTCTGATACTGCTTGCATTGATCTGATTTTTAGAAATGCTTATGGTAATTGGGGCATATATACACACCATCAGGGATGTCACGACCATTTGGCTTCTATTGCAAATGCTTACCCTATTCATCAAACAGATACTCAGTATTTGAGAAATTGGCTTGAACATTATGTGAAGTAATGCACAACTTAAATTTTCTAGTGAGGGACTAATGTCTTATAGCCCCTGCTCTGATTCCATTGATTGAATGGATTAAACCACTGGGAGAACAATTTCAGGGACTAACAATGAAACCCGAGGTCTTACAATGGAAGTGGTATGTATAGAATGACCTAGAAGGGACCCTGAAAAGATCTTCAGGATCCCCAGGGAGGTTCTGTAGGATAATTTAAGCTCTGGTATTGCGATGTCTCCTGGTTCACTCTTCTTGCTAAGAATTGCTTTGGATACTCTGGGTCTCTCTTTTTCCAAATAAATTTCATGATTTCTTTTTCTAGTTCTGTGGAGAATGTCATTGGATTTGAATAGGAATTCCATTAAAACTTTATAATGGTTTTGGTAGTATGGCCATTTCGACAATAGTAATTCTGCCTATCCAAGGATATAGAAGACCTTTCCATCTTCTAAGGTCTTATTCCTTTCTTTAGTTTTCTGAAGTTTTCATTGTAGAGGTTTTTTGCCTCTTTGGTTAGATTGATTCTCAAGTATATTGGGTTTTTGGAGTCTATATTGAATGCAAGCATTTTCCTAATTTCTCTTTTCATGGATTCATCACTGATGAATAGGAAAGGATTTGATTGACGGCTGTTAATTTTATATCCTGCTACTTGACTGAACTCACTTATCAGTTATAGAAGTTTTCTGATGGAATGTTTTGGATCTTCTAAATATATAATCATGTCCTCAGCAAATATTGATAGTTTGAGTTCTTCTTTTCCTATTCATATCTCTTTAGTTTCTTTCATTCGTCTGATAACCCTGACTAGAGTTTCAAGGAGGATGTTGAATAGAAGTGGCGAGGAAGAGCATCCCTGTCTCCTTCCTGTTTTTAGAGGGAATGCTTTAAATTATTCTCCATTTAGAATAATGTTGACCTTGGGCTTAGCTTTTACAATGTTGAGGTATGTTCCTACTATCCTTAGTTTTTCTAGTGTTTTGAGCATGAACATGTGCTCTATTTTGTCAAATGCTTTTTCTCTGTTTATTGAGACAATCATAAGACTTTTCTCTTTAAGGTTATTGATGTGATACATTATGTTAATTGATTTCTGTATGTTTAATCAACCTTGCATCCCAGGGATCAACCCCACTTGACCATGGGGTACTATCTTTTTAATATGTTTTGTATGCAATTTGCCAGCATTTTACTGAGAATTTTTGCATCCATCTTCATGCAGGATACTGGTCTGATGTTTTCTTTCCTTGATTTGTCTTTGTCTGGTTTTGGAATCAGGGTGATACTAGACACGTAGAATGAGTTTGGAAGGGTTCCCTCCTTTTCTATATCATGGAATAATTTCAGGAGTATTTACTTTAAGTCTACTTTGGAGGTCTTGTAGAACTCGGCTAAGAATCCATCTTGTCCTGGGCTTTTTTATTTGGTAGGATTTTGATGGCATCATTTATTGCTTGAATTTGATCTGTTTAAATTGTGTATGTCTTACTTCATCAGTTTGGGTAGACTGTATGTCTCTAGAAATTTGTCAATGACATTGAGTTTTTCTATTTTTGGGGAGTATAAATTTTCAAAATAGTTTTTAATATTTTTCTGTATGTCAGTAGTGTCTGTCATAATGTTTCCTTTCTCAGCATGAATTTTAGTAATTTGAGTTTCCTTTTTTTCTCTCTCTTTGTTAGTATTATTCATGGTTTATCAATTTTATTTATTTTTTCAAAGAATCAACTTTTTGTTTTGTCAATTTTTTCATTTGCCTCTATTATTTCAATTTCATTCATTTCAGTTCTGGTTTTAATTATTTTCTATCTTCTGCTTTTCTTAGGTGTTTGAGATGAAAAATTAATTCATTTATTCATGGACTTTGTATTCTTTTAAGGAATGAGCTCAATGCAATTAACTCTCCTCCTAGCACTGACTTTGTAGTGTCCCAGAGAGTTTGAAATACTGTATCAGTGTTCACATTTACCTCTATTTCTTTTATTTCAATCCTTTCTCCTTCTGATGTCCATTCTCTACTCAAGAGCCTATTTTTTCCTCTCCAGGTATTGGAGTAACTTCTATTTCTTATTTTATAATTAATTTCTAATTATATTCCATTATGAAATGAGAAAACGAAGCATAGTATCTCTACTTTTTTTTTTTTTTTTTTTTTGCTGAAGTAGCTTTGTAACACAAAATATGGTTGATTTTAGAGAGGGATTCATGTGCTGCTGAGAAGAAAGTGTATTTACTCTTTGGTGGATGAAATGCTCTCTCTATATCTGTTAAGTCCAAATTATTAAGTGTATTATTATTTTTATAGTTTCTGTTTTTACTTTTTTTGTATGGAAGATATATCCAGTGGTGAGAGAGGTGTGTTAAAGTCATCCAGTATTATTGTGTTGTGGTGGAATTGATTCTTGAAATTGAGAAGGGTTTTCTTGATTCACATAGATGCTCCATTGTTTGGGGCTTAAATGTTTATGAATGTTATATCTTGTTGACTTACAATTCCCATAAGCAGTATGAAATGGCCTTTGTTGGAATCCACACATGAATTATGGGTTTCTTGAGCCAACATAAAGCAGGGGAACTGCTTCTCTGGGAAGTCCCAGGTGAATTTCCCCAGTTTGAGAAAGTCAAGGCCATGCTGGTGCCCTTACCTGACTCACAGCTCCAAGATCAAATTTCTCTGCCTGGAGATGGGCATAACCTGACAGGCACGAACAGCATGTTTATCTCAACACTTATCCTATCCCCCATGAAAGAGATGTCTATCAATCTCCTTTGGTCTATAGTGATAGAAGCCAAGCAAGTATGGGCTTTTTGTTTATTAGAAGTCAAACCCAACTGGTCATGTCAGTCCATAACGACCCTCTTCTAAAATAATTCTGGCTTTCATTTTCTTTCATACTGCTGTCATGGCTTATATTTCCAAGCCAGCCCACACTTCTGAATCCTTACCCACAGGACTTGAAGGAGAGGCACTCCTTTACCCACAGGACTTGAAAGAGAGGCCTTGTTTGTCCCTTCTGACTAAGTCTGATTTGAATGCACTTTATCTGATATGAGGCTAGAAACCCCTTTTTCTTTCTGCAGACCATGCGGGTAATATGTTTTTTTTTCCATTATTTTACCTTCATTCAGTGGATATTTTGCCTATGATATAATTTTTTTCGACCAGAGTATTGTTTGGTCTTGGTTTTTAATCCAATCTGCCAGTCTATGTCTTTTGATTGATGATTCAGGCCATCATGGGACTCCTCTGTTGGCAGACACAGACCAGAGATTGTAGGTCCACTATCGAGGTGCCTGAATGTTTGAATACACATGAGGCCTTCTCTCTGCATGAGCTAGTAGCCACCATTTTGCTGCAGAGGCAGAAGAGAGCCATACTCTTCCCAGACCTCTGAGTCCTCAAGTGTGAGGGTATAGACAGTCTGGCTATAGCAGTTGAGATGGTAGAAAGAGGATGTGAGTGCATCTTGCTCTCAGATCACCCAGCCAGCTAGTCTGGCACACCCCAGTGTCACAGGAACCACTAAGATTGGCTTGCTGTTCCCCAGCTCAAGTCTGGTCCCTGACTCCCTCCCACATTCAGAATTCACTGATCCCTGCCAGGTCCTGCATCAGTTGAGTACAAATATGGTCTTCCTAGTAAACATTCCCAGGTTTGTCACCCCTTCCTACCCACCAATCCAATCCAGCATTCACAATTATATGGCAGAACCTCAGTTCTCAGCACCTGTTTCTGCTGTGTCAATACAGAATAGCTCTTTGCAACAGGTGCCCAGGTCTTGACACTCAGCCTGCAGGACTGCCTGGCAGAGAAGTGCCTGTCCCCTTAATGGAGCTGTTTGGTTTAAGGCTGTATGTATATAGTTTGCTTTGGGTGCTGTTAATATTGATCTCCCCTATAATGCAAGGTAAAAATAGACTTTCAGGGACACTATTAGTCTACAGGGCAGAAGCTATACTGTCTTAGATCCACACTGCTAGTGGAGAGATGCCAAAACAAGACAAAAAAAAGAAGGAGAAAAACACCCTAAACAATCAAATATGCTCCAGCAATAGAATCTGTTAACACACATTAGAAGACGAGTCAGAGAAGAAGTTCAGAGTGTACATATTTAAAGTGTTCCATGATTTAAAGGGTGATGTAAGGAGGGAAATCAGATACAAATTTCAGGAGGTGAATGATCACTTTAATAAAGAGAAAGAGATTATGAAAACAAATCAAGCAGAAGTCCTTAAAATGAAGAAATCAATAAATGAAATTAGAAATTCTATGGAATGTATCACCAACAGATTAGACCCCTTGGAAGAAAAAAAACCTCAGGCAACAAAAACAAAATATGTAATCTTGAAAGTAAAGAGGACCACACAGAAAGGATGGTAAGAAACCATGAACAGACCATCCAAGAATTGTGGGATAGCATGAAAAGGCCAAATGCATGATTTAGTATGATAGAGGAAGGCACGAGACACAAACCAAGGGAATGGATACTATTCTCAATGAAATAATGTCAGAAAATTTTCCAAATATCTGGTTTGAACACACTTCATAAGATATCAGGCTAGAAACCCTTTCAAGAGGCCTACAGGTCCCCAAATGTACAAAATTACAACAGACCCAAACAATGTCATATTATGATGAAAATGCCCAGCATAAAGGATAAAAAAAAGATTTTAAAGCCCACAAGAGAAAATCATCAGATTTCATTTGGGGGAAACCAATTCAGACCTCAGCAAATTTCTCCACCCAGACCCTCAAACCTGGAAGGTCCTTGAACAACATATTATCTCTAAATGAAATTAGATAACAAGGAAGAATCTTCAGATTTGCAAAAGAAATACAAACTTTCCATGATAAACAAAAGTTAAAACAAATCATAGCTAGAAAGCTTGCACTACAGTATACTCAGCAAAATATTCCATGAGATGGAAATAAAAAAAAAGTGAAAACCAGTAAATGAAAGAACAATACCAAAGGCAAACACAAAGGAGATTTAAGTCAAATTAACAACCAGAGATTAAACAAAGTGAATGAAAATGCAACTCATATCTGTATAATAACCCTGAATTTTAATGGATTAATTGATGTTTTTTCTGAGATTGACAAAAGCAATAGAAAAAACAGTTTACTGAGGAATAAGTGTGCTTGGAAAACCTGATACCACATGGAAAAAAGTAAAATGGCCCAAGTAACATACCATGTGTAAAAGTAATTAACTTTTAAAAGTAATGGTTCAGAAATTTACATGAGAGTTCCTGTAATATATAAGGTGTTTATAAATAATTTATGAATATATATGATGTTGAATATGGTAATAATTTCTAATGTGTGGTACAAATAAATTAACTAGAATACTAAAATTGATTTCATCAAACCTAAAATTGTGCACATCAAAGGACATGATCAATGAAATGAATAGAAAAATGAATAATATTTGCAAGTGAAAATAATGATGAAGTGTAAGCAATGATATGACATATTAAAATACTCGTGCAATGCTGGTGAGAATGAAAATTGGGTCACTGATTAAAGTTTGCAATCATTCATGCCCTTAATGATCATTTACCCTGCTATTATTGAATTGTATTTGGGAGCGTTTTATTGAGGATCTTACATCTAAGTTCAGTGAAGTTGTTGGTTGATAGTTTTCTCATTTTCTTTGTATCATTATCAAACTTTGGTAGCAGGGAAATATTGAATTTGCAGAAGTTTGGAAGAATTTCTTCGCTTTCTATTGGAATGATTTTTTCAAACCTGAAAAAATTAGCAACAAATTTGTTCATTTCTGGGGATATTTTTGTGGGGGAGACTTTGTAGCTACTTCAGTTTCACTGCTTATTGTTGACTGCACAGAATTTGAATGCCTTTGGCTCAAGAATTGTAGGTCATATGTGTCTCAACACATCCATTTATTATACAATTTCCAGTTGTTTGGGATATAGTTTTTGAAAATATTCCCTAGTGATCATCTGATTTTCAGTGTTTTTTAGTATAATATCCACCTTTTAAGTGTGATTTTATTCATGTTTCTCTTTCTCTTTCTTTTGTCTCTTTTTCCCTTACTTTGACTATCATAGTTTATTTCCTTCTACTGGTCTCACCATAATCTGCTTTAGCTCTCATCTTTTTCATTTATTTCCTTCTACTAGTCTCACCATAACCTGCACAATGAGGGAATATGTAACTCATTCAGAGGTGAGGGCCAGCTGGAAATAAAAGTCTGAAAATATAGTATGAAGAAACAAAAAAAGAGGACACTAGAAATGTTTTTTAAGCAGGAGCTTTATGGGTGGAAATGAACTGATGTGTCTGATCCTAACAAAGGGAAAAGGCTTTGAATGCTTTACTTATAGCAAAACACATCAAAGGGATTTATTGTGTGGAAGCATTCTTCAAGGTAAACAAGAAGGGAGAGGATGTGTGGAAATTAGATTGTTTGGAAACCTATTCCTTGCAATGTAATTCTTCCTCCTTCAGGCAGCTGGCACCTCAAGGCTACTTGGGAACCCTGGTATCTCATTCCACTTCCTGGGAGTTGCTTTGAACATAGGGCTGTCTGAACTAATAAATTCTGCAGTATCACAGAATTATCTTTGAGGAGGATGTTGCCAAGGCAACAGGGCAATCCCAGATCAGTGAGATAGCACAGAAAGATCTCCAATATGTGGACCTCAGCTGAAAAATTATTTAAATTCACAATTGATTTGCAGCTGCCAACATACTGGGTCTGGATTTGATTTGTCCTTACATTTCTAAGATCTTAAAAAGAATCTAATAAGGTTGTTTTTTTTCAGGACTAATATTTTGACATAGGTTCTCTTAGCTACAATAGAATAGCTTTTGCTGTTTCTCACAGATTCTGTTACCTTGCACTTCCTTTTCAATTTGATTTGAGTCCCCTTAATTTCTTAATGACTCACAATTTGTGCAAAACTCTTTTGTGCAATATCCATGCATTTTCCCATTTCTTCATTTTCTCTTGCTGATGACTTTTAGTTTCATTCCATTAAGGTCTGATAAGATGAGAAAAACATTTCAAATTATTGGACAAGCAAAGGATTTTTTCTGACTTAAATTCAATTAATTTGGGGACAAGTTTCATTACCTGGTCCAAAGAATGTCTATTCTATAATGGATGGAATACTCTATAGCTGTCTATAAATTCCATTTCGTCTGTAGTGTGAATTAATTTTGAATATTTTTATTTGATTTTTGGTGGGGTGCTTGATCTATTGATGAAAGTGGAACTGTGAAACCACCCACTACTATTATATTGGGACCTATTTCTCCTTTTATGTCCACCAGTGTGTGCTTAATAAAACTGGGTGCTACCATATCAGTATGTTCTTATGTGTGTATTTCTCAGTGTGTGTATGTGAATGTGTGTGTGTGTGTGTGCCATTTATAAATCTTCATGAATTGTTCTCTTTATCAATTTCTAGTGACCTATCCCTCTTCTGATTGATTTTGGCTTAAAGTGTACATTGTGTTAAATATGTAGACACATTGCTACTTACTTTTAGATTCCAATTTATTGGGATTAAATTCCAGATCATTTCAATTTGTGTTTGCATTTGCCTGTCAGGTGAGCTTCTCCCAGGCACCTAATTGTTGGTTTCTGTCTTTTAATCCTTTAGCCAGTCTGTATATTCTAATTTGAAAAATAGAACCAGTTAATAGTTTTTAATAAAATGTATATACAAAGGCCTTAAGTGTATTGATGTGATGAATTACATTTATTAATTTCCATATATTGAACCAACCTTGTGTCCCTTGGATGAACCCCACTTCACAGTGGCACACTCTATTTTTAATATGCTTTTATATGTTATTTGCTATAATTTTATTGAGAATTTTTACATCTATGTTCATCAGGGATATTGGTCTGAAGTATTCTTTCTTTGATGTGTCCTTGTATAGTTTCACTATCAGGGTAATGCTAGCCTCAGAATGAGTTTGGAAGTGTTCCCTCCTTACCTATTTCATGGAAAAACATGAGTAGTATTGGGGTTAATGGTTCTTTGAAAGTCTTGTAGAACTTGGCTGGTAATCTGTGTGATACTGGGCTTTTCTTGGTCGGTAGGGTTTTGATGGTGTCATCATTTCATTGCTGGAAATTGATCTGTTTAAATTGTTTATGTCCTCCTGATTCAGTTTGGGATGGTCATATGTCTCTAGAAATTTGTTGATGTTTGAGATTTTCTATTTTACTGGATATAAATTTTCAAAATATTTTCTATTATCTCCTGTATTTCAGTAGTGTCTGCTGTGATACTTCCATTTTCATTATAAATTTTAATATTTTGAGTTTTTCCCCCTTTCTCTTTGTTAGCATGGCTAAGGGTTTATCAGTTTTATTTATTTATTTCAAATAACCAACTTTTTGTTTGGCCACTTTTTTGAATTGCTTCTTTTGTTTCAACTTCATTGATTTCAGATCCAGTTTTAATTATTCTCTGTCTTCTACTGCTTTCAGTGTTGATTGTTCTTTTATTCTAGGAAATTTAGAGGTAACATTACATCATTTATTCATTGTCTTTCTATTCCTCTAATGAATGAACTCAGTGCAATGAACTTTCCTCTTAACACTGCCTTTATAGTGTTCAAGAGAATTTGATATGTTGTATCAGTATTCTCATTTACCTCTAAATAATTATTTTTATTTCATCACTGATTTTTTCTGTTATCCACTTACCATTCAACATTGTACTATTTAGTCTCCAGGTATTGGAGTAGCTTCTTTTTTATTTTATCATTGATTTCTAATTTTATTCCATTTTGATCTGATAAAATGCAGCACCAAATCTCTAATTTTTTTTTTTTTGGGGGGGGGGGTAATTGCCAAGACTGGCTTTGCGGCATAAGATGTGGTCTATTTTAGAGAATGAGCCCTGTTTTGTTGAGAAGAAAGTGTATGTACTTATTGATGGACAAAATACTCTCTATATATCCATCAAGTCAAATTATTGACTGTATTATTTAGTGCTGTGGTTTCTTTGTTTAAT
Organism: Glaucomys volans; assembly: GCA_020662805.1. Lineage (NCBI taxonomy): Eukaryota > Metazoa > Chordata > Mammalia > Rodentia > Sciuridae > Glaucomys > Glaucomys volans. The sequence continues at coordinate 33,612 of JAJEJO010003521.1, forward strand.
TTTTGTTTAGAAGATCTATCCAGTGGTGAGAGAAGTGTGTTAAAGTCATCCAGTAATATTTTGTTGTGGTCCATTTGATTCTTGAAATTGAGAAGGGTTTGTTTGGTGTACATAAATGCTCCATTCTTTAGCACATAAATATTTATGATTGTTATGTCTTGTTTATGTGTAATTCCCTTAAGCAGTATGAAATGGCTTTCTTCATCCCTTCTGACTAACTTGGACTTGAAGTCCACTTTTTGATATGGGGCTGGAAATCTCTGGTTGTTTGCTTGGTCCATGTGAGTGATGTGTTTTGTCCATCCTTTTACCTTGAGTTTTTGGATACCTTTACCCATGATGTGAGTCTCTTGGACAAGCATATTGTTGGGTCTTGTTTTTTAATCTAACCAGCCAGTCTGTATCTTTTGATTTCTGAGTTTAGGGATCTAGGGAAAAAGCCACCTCCATCTTGGGACACTGAGCAAGGTTGAAGGTCCATTATGCAAGTGCATGAAGGTTTGGTTACACCTGAAGCCTTCCTGCTAGGTGTACTAGTTCCCACTTTCTTGCTGCAATGGCAGGTGAGAGTCAGACTTTCCCTACCTCCCTGAATCCTGGAGTACTTGGGTATGAATGAAATTGGCTACAGTGGATTGGAAGGTAGGGAGATGGTGTAAGGTGGTCTTGCTCTTAGTTCATGCAGCAAGCTGATTTGGCACCCACCAGGATCCCAGGACCCACTCTGGCTGGCACCCATTGGTAACCAGCAGTAGCCCAATTCCCAACTCCAGCCCCAACATCCACTTGCTCTTGCCATGACTGGCATCGGTCAGGCACCCAACAGGGCCACGCAGCTCCCAAATCCACTACCCCACCTTAATCACCAACCCCAACCAGAACTCACAGCTATATTTAAACCTGCAGCTGTCAGTGCCTGGTCCTGATCTGCCTGATACAGAACAGCTCTCCATGACAAGTGCACAAGTCATGGTTTTTAACCCTCAAGACCTCCTGGGACAGAAATGGCTGACCTCTCAATAGGAGCTTTCTGGTTTAAGTCTGTATATTGTTTGCATTAGGTACTAAAAATATTGATATCCCCTGTAAATGCAAGGTACGAGAGACTTTCAGGGACACTATAATTCTATAGGGTAGAAATTTTACTACCTCAGATCCTCACTGCTAAATGTGAAGACACACAAACAACATGAAAAAACAAGGGCAAAAAGCACACTACACAAACCAAGATGCTCCAATAATAGAATCCATTGACAACACATAAGAAATGTCAGAGAAGTAGTTCACAATATACACAGTTAAATTGATTCATGACATAAAGCATTATGTAAGGAGTGAAATCACAGATAAATTTCAGGAGGTGAAAGACCACTTCAATAAAGAGATACTGATTATGAAAAGAAACCATGCAGAAATCCTCAAAATGAAGGAATCAATAAACCAAATTAGAAATTCAATGGAAATTATCACCATCAGACTAGAACACTTGGAAGAAAGAACCTCAGGCAATGAAGACAAAATATATAATCTTGAAAGTAAAGGTGACCACATAGAGAAGATGGAAAGAACCCATGAAAGAATGTCCAAGAATTATGGGATAATATGAAAAGACCAAGTTGAAAATTTATTGGAATATAGGAAGTTGAAGAGATATAAACCAAAGGAATACACAATCTTTTCAATGAAACAATGTCAGGAAATTTCCCAAACCTGAAGCATGAAATGGAAAATGAAATACAAGACGCTTAAAGGACCCCAAATGTACAAAATTACAACAGACCCACACCAAGGCACATTATAATGAAATTGTCTAACATACAGAATAAAGATAGACTTTTACAGTGATGCAGCCACATCAATGTTCATAGCTGCTCAATTCACAATAGCTAGATTATGGAATCAACCTAGATGCCCTTCAGTAGATGAACGGATAAAGAAACTGTGGTATATATACACAATGGAATATTACTCAGCCATAAAGAAGAATAAAATTATGGCATTTGTAGGTAAATGGATGATGTTGGAGGCTGTTATGCTAAGGGAGATCAGCCAATCCCCAAAATCCAAAGGCCGAATGGTCTCACTGATAAATGAATGATGATGCATAATGCGGGGGGGAAGGGTGGCATGAAGGGAGGAAGGATAGATAGCATGGAGGGAAGGGAGGGGTGGGGTCGGGGTGGGGGGGTAAAAATTATAATAGAAATTGTGACAGATACCATTGCCCTGTGTACATGCATGAACGCACAGATGGTGTGACTCTACTTTGTGTACAACCAGTGAAACAATAGCTGTACTCCATTTGTGTAAAGTGAATCAATAAGTAAATAAAAAAAAAAGATAGACTTTTAAAAGGCACAAGAGAAAACTTTTAGGGGGAACCTAAAACATATAGGGGGAACCCAATTTGGATCTCAGCAGATTTCTCAACCCATACCCTCAAAGTTAGAAGGTCCTCTAACAATATATACTAAGCCCTGAAAGAAAATGGATGCCAAATGCAAATTTTATATCCAGCAAAATTAAGCTTCAGATTGAAGATGAAATTAAACACTTCCATGATAAACAAAGTTAAAAGAATTCACAATTGGGCAGCCAGGACTACAGAACATTATCAGGAAATATTCCAGGAGGAGGAAATGGAAACAAAAAAAACTGTGAAAACCAGTAAACGGAGGAACTACACCAAAGGAAAAGACAACTGAAGGAAAAAATAAGTTAAATTAAAAACCAGAAATACACCAAAATGAATGAAGGTACAAATCACATCAAAATAATAACCTTCAATGTTAATGAATTCATTGATTTTTTCTAAGTTGATAAAAGCAATAGGAAAAGAACAGTTTTATTATGGAATAAATGTGCCTGGGAGATCTGATGATCCATATGTAAAAAAATAAAATAAAACGGTTCCCATAACATAACATGGATAAATATTAAATAGTTCAGAATTTTACATGAGAAGGCTTATAAAATATGAGCAGATTAGAAAACAGGGCATAAAATTTATGACCTTGAATATGTAATAGTTTCTTAGGTGTGGTACAAATAAATGAATAAATTAGAATGGAAAAATTGGACTTCATCAAATTTAAAAATTTTCTATATGAAAGACAACAAAATGAATAGAAAAATGACTAATATTGGCAAATCTTGCAGCTAATAATGGATTTGCATCAAGAAAATGTAAAGTAAGTTAGCAATTCAATAATAAGTATGTCACCAAATCAAAAATTGACCCAAATATCTGAATAGACATATCTCCAAGGAAAACATTCAAATGACCAATGGACACCTAGAAAATAACATTACAAATGTTGAAAGGAAATTGAAAGCAGAAGCATATAGAGTTATCTCACTACATCACTGATAACATAGTTATATCAAAAATAAAATAAAGTGTTGGCAATGATGTGAGATATTAAAGTGTTCATGCAATGCTGGCTAGAATGGAAATTGGTTCAGTCACTACAGTTGGGAGTCATAGGAGTCCTCAAAGGATAAAAACAGAGTTTTCAGGGGACCCAGGAATTTCACTTTAATCTATATACCCAAAAGAAATAAAAACATAACCAAATAAATCTAGTACATAAATGTTAATAAATAGGATCATTAAAAATAGCCAAAATTTCATAAAAAAGCTAGTGGGCAAAAAACAGGAATGAACAAACAAATGCGATCTCTTTTACATTATGAATTGTGATTTGGCTTTGATAGGAAACACACAAATGTTAGCAATGGGCACATGAGTTTAAGGTAATCATTCTATGAAGTGGGACAACTGGACTGACTCCCCCATGTTTCTTTTTTTATCAAAAAGAATTTAACTGCAACCCTGCCTGGTTTAAATCAATAGAGTATGTTATATTCCTCAGCAAACAAGCTGTTATCTGCCAGACAAACACAGGCCCAAAATGCCACTCAGTATACAAGTTACCCTGTGAGGAATGAGAGGTAAATTTTTATGATACTTACAAAGACCAGGTTACAAAACTGAGGGAGATAAGATTAATTACCAGTAACTTCAAAATCTATTGAGTAATAGGTTGCAATTAGAACAGATCAGCATGGTTCAAAATGACCTAGAATTGCAGGGAACCCTGGTAGTTACCAAGCACAGTAGGAACTTTAATGTCTGAAGGGTCCCTGCTGTCTTTCAAAAGGCAAAGGAAGACCTGGACAGACTCATCTAGGAAATTCCCTGGGACCCTCAAAAATCTGGAGGGGGCTGGGGATATAGCTCAGTTGGTAAAGTGCTTGCCTCAGAAGCTCAAGGTCCTGAGTTCAATCCCTAGCACTGCAACAAAGAAAAAGTCTGGAAGGCAGGAAGAGCCTGCTGTCCTCCTGAGAGAGCCACCCATTTACTTGAATGTGTCCCTGTTTCCCTTTCCCTGTGCCTTCAATAAACTTATGCCTGACACTTTGAACAACAAGTCTAAAATCTCTATGGCAGGACCACAAAATTCAGGATGAGAAAGTACTTTCAAGGTGGTCTTGGACATCAGTGGCATAGCTCATGCCCTGTCACAGAATGAAAAAGAATGAAGTCCTGACATGTTACAAAAGAGATGAACCTTTAAGTCATAATTTTAAGTATTCCTATAAATCACCAAAACCCATAATAATTATTTGAAAGTGTTGAAATCAATCACTAAAACCCAAATATTATATAACAATTATTTTAAATGTCCCCAGAATAAGCATAACTACAGAGAGAGGAAATCCATTGGAGATTACCTAGGAATGAGGGATATGAAATGATTAGAGGTACCAGGAGAGTTAAGATTGCTGAAATCATTTGACATTGAATGTTAAGTGAGGATTACAATCCTGAGTTTCTACTCTGAGATTGAATGATTGACATGCATACTTAAAAATGGTAAAAAAAACATATATGATAGAATTAGAGTTCTCTAAATATGTCATACACATGCACTTAGTTGTATGAATAAAAAAGAAAACATACATATTTATATGTATTTTTTATCTAGGGATGGAATCCAGGTCCTCATAGATACTAAGTAAATGCTCAGACACTGAATTGTAAATCCAGCCCTTAAAACACACAAAACTTAAATCAATTTTAACTTTAAACAACAAGGAGATTATTAGTAAAATCATTTTCTTTTTTATACTATGCTAATTTTTAAAATTAACTTTTAAATTTTTATTTTAAAGGATGTTGCTGAATGATAATGACCTGTCTTCTCAGTGGTTAATCTGTAATATGAGGATACGTCAGTTAATCATATAAGTATACACAAAATAAAAAATAAATAAATTAGCTAATTAATAAAAGAAAAAGGGAATATTTCCCACAACATGAACAAAGAAGGATTTACACATATCATCAGTGAGATTAAATAGCAAATAAAATTGCTTAGAGTACTAAAAGATGGCTGAACACATAGAATATCTGGATATATCATGTGAGTCACACGAATAATGCAGATGTCAACAAGTTAAATATATAATTTTGAACAATGCTATAGGCAATTGGGATCTATAAGTCAAATATGAAGTTATTTCATCTTGTTCTTTAAAACATTTTTTCAAATATTTTCTAGCAAGTGAAATATATCACATGGTTTTTGAAAGGTGGATATTATTTCACAGATGAAAACAGAAAACAATGTACTGAAAACAAAAACACTGAGATAAAAGGAGAAATCATTTTGACAAGATTTCAAAATATTTTTGGATCTCCATTTCATTTTCTGGTGAGGGACTTTATTGAACAAGGCGGAATTATTCTTGTATGGAATATATAAGGCAAAGGATCAGAAACCACCTGTTAGGATAATTCTAAGACAATTCCAGGAAGCATGCTTTATTCAGGAACTTTCTAAAGATTGAAGTGAGATGTTCAATAGTGTGAACAAATCTCTGATGGAGAAATGCCTGGCGGAGCTCTCCTACTGGTGTAAAGTTTTTCCTGCCGGACACAGTAGGTGATAACAAGAATCTGTCACAGTCAGTGCATATAGTACATTCTATAAGGACCTCGATTTTACAATGTGACTTCATGTCATAATTAATATGTACAGAAATATGTAGCTAACATATGCACTATTTTAACATATGCACAATTAGAGAATTAATAAGACTGAACAATTATTTCACAGAAATTCAAAACCAATAACAGAGTTCTGAATTGCAATGATTCTTAAACACTTAACAATAAAGAATGATTTGGAGGTAGAATTTGCAATATTCTGATTAAATTTAATCATTGCTGTAAATCACAACTATTCATTGCATCAGAATCTGCACCAGAAAGTTTTGCAATAAATTATTTTAATTATATCAGGAACAGTTTAACAAAAAAGGTTCACATTAAGGTCACACACCACTTTTTACAAGAAGTATTTGGTGTATGATCTGCAATGACTATGCAGGGAAATTTGGCATTCACAATTTTGAATCTTTAGTGATGGTATAGACATCAATGTCACAATCACAGTTATTTTTCACAACAAAGAATGAAATCATTCAGCTTCAGCTGGTGGGGATTCTTTAGGGAGTCAACTAAGTATCTGGGAAGTCAGGATATTGTTCTCTATGGACCAAATCAGGAGGACATATGGATTTTTTTTTTTTTTTGGTGATTTGTAGCCACATGATGAAGGGAATTAGAATTTAAAATTCATTGAGGATGGACCCATGAACCAGTCCAACTTAAAACACACTAAAATAACACAAAGGGATGTGCTAGAACATTCCATTTTAACAAAATTCACCTACAATCTCTTAACCTCATTTCTGATCAATGATAAACTAAGCAAGATTATTCTTGACAAAAATGTGTTTTGACTTGTTGGGTTCATAGGATTATTCACATAAATAATGTACATAAATAATGGAAATTGACCATTATTGTGGCTTTGCCTTGATCAATTTTGTTTGCTAGGAGCATCAGATGAGAATTCTAATCTCCTTTCAAGGCTGGGACAGCAAGGCAGGAGTCAGACTTCATCTTTAATTTCTTTAGATTTAGGTAAATTAATCTGTTCTTGCATTCCCCAAGATATTTTAAGGTTTGTGAACCTAATGAGAAATGCCTTGTTCATCAATGCAAACAGAAGGGAGTTTTGTAATTCATGACTATGTTATCATACAACAATTTTTTGTATTTATTAACAAAATCAAATGCATTAATACCCATGTCAAATTTACATAAATGCATAGTTTCATTCTTTAATTAGTGTTTCTGTGGTTAATTTTAGTGTGAGATGGGCTACATATCTAATTAATATATGCAACACAACAGTATAATCAAGTTATAAATTTAAGGCAAAAATTTTCAAACTTTTTTTGGGAAGATATACTATAACACTAGCAAAACTGGATATTATGTGAATGTATTTACTTATTGACCCTGTATGACTGGTTAATAATGGAGAATAAAAATATAAGTTCATAATATACTTAATGCTGATTCTTCCTGTTTTTGATAAAAATGCAATAATTTGAAATAACCTACACCATACATAATGATGTTTTTTTGAATTGATGCTTATGAAGAGGCTTTTAACATTTTCTTTTATCCTTATATGGAGGGCCTATCTTTTGGAGACTGAATAGGATCAGGAGACAGATACCCAAGGCACTATGAATATCTTCCAAGAACATCTAAATTGACATATTTTTCATTGTATTTCCTTCTTTAATTGATTCTAATTATCTATAAATGACATTAGAATGCATTTTGACATATCATACATAAATGGTTTATAACTTCTCATTCACACTGGTCATGTAATCACATATGCCCTTTCCTAAATTCCATAAAAGGTTAGATCAGGTGATCTAATGGTACAGAACTATGTAAAGAGTCTATTGTACTCTCCAAAGGGTCTGATAACAGAAATTTCCTTGCAAGGGGTAAACTCTGGTGGTATCTTAATTTGTATCAACATTCACTTTTAAAACAAAATGTACATGGCAGCTATAAAATAGTGCAGGGGTATTTCTGATAAATAAATCTTCAGCATTAGCACTCTGCAAAGTAAGAAATACGTGAATAGTTTCAGTGTGAATTTGGTATTATATTGGTATGACAGGCAGATAGACAGAAATTACAAAATTCTGCCCTGCCATGTCCTCTTTTGTCCACGCAGACCCCAGAGGACAATGTAGAGATGAATGAAGTTAAATATGAATGAGCACCAGAACAATCACAATAAGTAGATATTAAAAAGCCAGATTGTGGGCTGGGGTCCTAGTGCAGTGGTAGAGTGCTTGCCTTGCATGCTTAATGCACTAGGTTCGATTCTCAGCTGCCAGGTTCGAGCCCTAGCAGTGATCGCAGGGTCCTCTGGTGAGAGGGATGGCCTCAGCGAGGTGGAGAACAAAGCAACACAGACTCAGAGATATGATGCTAAGTTCTAACTTTATTTTTTCCACACACCATTTTATATGTTAACTTCTAGCTTGAGTACAATGTCTTGAGGCTACACAAAAGGAAATAGATGTAAGCTATAAGGCAAGACATATTAGTAGATTAAATATTAGCAGCTCTTTATGATATTTTTAAGTATTCTGAGCTTTCTCTAGATCATGGATTAACTGAGCTGCTTCAGGCCAATTAGGAGCAGTAACTTTCCCTAAGGGTAAACCGTAGCTCTTGCTAGATTTTTTTATAAGATTCCTTATTACTTAAAGTCTTATTATATATGAAACTAGTTTAAGGGAAACAGACTTGTTTTATGCTCTAATTCATATAATGTTCAATTTTCCTTGAAAATTTGTAAATGTAGACAGGCAAATATTACACCATTAATGGTAAGAAACACAAAAACAGGAAGGAACATGCCACATCCACATTTCCCAGAAGACTAGATCATGTAAGAATCTTCATTATTCCCAGTGGAAACGTGTCAAGCACTGAGGAGAATAGCAGTGGGCATGGCACTCAGCACCATATATAAATAAACAAAATAAAGGTCCACTGACGACTAAAAAAATATTTTTAAAAAAGCCAAATTGCATTACATACTGTCATCTTCCCATATAATCTTGGCCTCCATTCTTCTCCTAAAGGATGACAGGGATGCAGGCACTCGATCAACTGAGCTATATCCCCAGCCCAAATATTACTCAGACATAAAGAAGAATAAAATTATGGCATTTGTAGGTAAATGGATGATGTTAGAGACTGTTATGCTAAGTGAGATCAGCCAATCCCAAAAATCCAAAGGCCGAATGGTCTCTCTGATAAATGAATGATGATGCATAATGCGGGGGGGAAGTGTGGCAAGAATGGAGGAAGGTTAGATAGCTTGGAGGGAAGGGAGGGTTGGGGGCGGGGTGGTGGTAAAAATAATAACAGAATGTGTGACAGATACCATTGCCCTGTGTACATGTATGAACGCACAGATTGTGTGACTCTACTTTGTGTACAACCAGTGAAACAATAGCTGTACTCCATTTGTGTTCAATGAATCAATAAGTAAATTAAAAAAAAACAAATAAAAAAAATAAAAAAATAAACAGAAAAAGAGAAGCTATTTCAAAGATTAAGTATACAAATTCATTAGATAATGCAAAATTACAAATTAATGATTTTTAGTCTTTAATATTGTATACCAAATGATTATTTCAGAAATGTAGTCAGATTTAGAAATGTAATCAGATTACTTTAGACTTTATTTTTTAATGTAAAATTTAATATACTTTGACCTGTTTTAATATTTTCAGAGAAGAACCTTGCAGTAATACTTTAGTCTATCTTACCTTGAATATTATAGCAGCTTATTGTAAACCACTATGTAGAGGACCCCTTCAATTGTGTACTCATTGCTCTAAATATCTTTTAATAGAAAAATATTAAAGCCACATTGTAGTGTGAAGGCTTAATTTTTCTTACCAAGACCATGCAGTTATTTTTTAGATCTTATCACTGATACATATAACTGTCTTTCTTATTTTAAGTCATACTGAGGTTTCCAATAAAAGTTGAACTATGTAAAAAATGACAATATGTATCTGCACATTTATTTTCATAATAATCATTCACTTTAATGCATTTAATTTGGACGTTTCATAAATGTATACTGAGCTGCATTGTCTCAATTATGCAGGGTCCTTCTCACATTACATGTATGCCTGGACCAGTAAGAAGATGGAATTATCCAATCCCAATTTGTTTGGGTAAGTTAAAAGAATATAAATAATTTATAAGCTTCATATGATTTTAAATACATACTCTGCATATTATGTTCAAACACATATTTTGCCTTTTCCTACCTGTATTAAAATGATATTTTGAAATAAGTGTTTCATTATTTTAAAGGTTTTCAACTATTACAATTTTTAACTCTGAACTTCTGTATTAACAGATGAGTTAAAACTGTAGAAACTGAGAGAATTTGTGTTTTTTAATTACTCTTAGAGAGTTTACTCCGAGTGACATGATAGGAACACCTATAATATGTCAAAAAAGAAGCAAATACTCTATTGTTTACTATTGAGCCAGAAAAATAAGGAGTCTGAAGAATCTTCCACAGGGCACATGATACCCCCTGAGATGTATTCAGTGGTGACAGGCAATGTAAAGAGTATGTCAAAAGAGAACTTGGGCACTTTGAAAGAATAGCCCCAGTTTTTTGACTAAATTAATTGTGCTTCCAAATTATTTCTATCCCCCCTTTATTTTTTTGTCTTTTTCTCACTTTTGGTAGCTGTGTGCAACCATTACTATACTGGGCTCTACAGAATATGAAAAAAGAATGTGAAATATGGATTCCTACCTTTAAAATATTCATTTACCAATTGGAGTGGTAGAAATAAATGAAAGTAATTTAGAACAGAATAGTTAGTGTTAAATGATTCCATTGACTACACTATAGAATTTCAGAGAAGGGAAAAACGTGACTGAAATCATTGGAAAGAATAGTCTGCCTATAGTTTCATGTGGAGTTTTATAATTAAGCAGAATTAAGATACATAGACGATTGCCCTTTCTGGGTAGGAAAAAGAGTACCAGCAAATGAATTTGCACGATTTATGGCGACCTTCTCCTGCGTCTTCTCATGGTCTTCTCTCAGTGTACTTACAGTGTTGATGTCTCTTCCTGTTCTTTTATAGAATTGGCCTCATTCAACATTAATTACCTCTCTAACAGCCCTATTTCCAAATAAAGTCACACTGGGGTTAATTAGGACTTCACCATAAGAATTTAGTCTATAATATCTACGACACTGTGTGCAATTCTATGTGGAAAGTATTGGAAAATTACACTTAAGAGTAACTGATTTTAAATAGCAAAAGATATGGAAAGTCCTCAGACTTAGGATGAATGATTTTTTTTATATATATAGTTTTCTTTTAAGTTGTTGATGGACCTTTATTTTATTTATTTATATGCGGTGCTGAGAATCAAACGCAGGGCCTCACACATGCTAGGCAAGTGCACTACCACTGAGCCACGACCCCAGCCCAGGATGAATGATATTTTTAAAGGAAATATTTTTAGGTGTTAGATGTAATTTATAAATGTATAGTGTGCCAATTAAAACTATATGTATAAATATAGTTCCTTTTGTGATCATTTGTATGCCAAGTTGATGTTAATTGCAAATGTTAGTATACTGTGTAAATGAATATTGTGTGTGTGTATTGAGTATAAAAAATGGGTATTGTAGAAGTTCCAAGAACAATATAACTAATATGTTTATTTTTCTGATATGAGAAATGAGACTTCTGTTTTTTGTTCATTACTCTACCCCATTATCTACAATGGTTCTCTTCTTAACTAGGTATCTGATAAATATTGTAAATACACAATATAAAAATTTGGGTTGCTACAACATATGCATATTTATGTTTTCTTTCTTAACATTAACATGAAATTATCTACTTCTGTGACATTTTCAAAATTTGATTTTTAAAGTGACTTCCTTGAGCTGAGCTAAGAGTTGTCTAACTTGTATTTCATTTTTTCTTCTTTTATACATAATACATTATTTTTCAGATGCCTTTATATATACCTATTTGCTTCATATTTTATCTAAGTGAATTAATTATATCACTTGATATAAATGTTTAAAAACTTTGATAACTTGTTAAATTGCTTTTAGAAGTTTCTACCAATTTAAGTACCATTCTAGTATTCTGTGATTGTTTCCATCCTCATATATAGCTAGTATCAATTATATTCTTAAAATTTTGTGATTTTAAAAAAAATTACTGCATTTTTGTTAATTCTACATTTTCATTGTGTATTATTAACAAGAAAAATAA
>JAJEJO010003521.1:50854-113468 GCA_020662805.1 Glaucomys volans
AAGATGTTCACCAGTTCCATCCTCACTCTTAAAAAGATAGGATTCCTTTCTGTTTCTATGGCTGATTAATAATTTCCTGTACATATATATATATATATATATATATATATGTCATTTTTTAATCTGTCATCTAAAAAGGAACACAACACTGGATTTCATGTCTTGGCTAATATTAAGAGAGCTGCAATAAAAATGAGAACACAGGTATCATTTTGATATGCTGATGCCTTTTTCCTTAAATTTATACCCTTTGGTGAGAAAGTGGAATTCCAGGAGAGTTGTATTTTCAACTTTTTGAGTAACCTCCATGCTCTTTTCCACAGTGACTATACTAATTGACACTCTGGCAGTGGTGTGTAGGAGTACCTCTTCCTCTGCACCCTCACCAGCATCTGTCATTTTTTTGGCGTTTTGACTATAACCCTTCTTATTGGGGTTAGATTATCTCTTGTGGCTGCCTTCATTTGGATTTTCTTCAGGATTAGTGATGGGAGGATCTTTTCACATACTTTTGCCCATGTGTATTTCACAGTATTTATTCCTTTTCATAAACTTGTTACCTATATCTGGTTCTTAAAAAATGGATATTCAGGTCATTTATACATTTTTAAGCAATAATTTTTTCCCGTTGAGATTATAGCTTTCCTTGTGTATTATGGATATTAATATTTTATAGATAAATAGTTTGCCAGTATTTTATTTCCATTCTCAAAGTTTTATCATTACCCTGTTGACTCCTAATCAGATATGTAAAATCATCTTACTTTGATGTAATCATTTCTCTATTTATTCTTTTGTTAATTGTGCTTTTGGACACTTACCCAAGAAAATCATTGTCTGTATCAATTCCTTCAACTATTTTAACTGTGCTATGTATGTATTTTTCTTAAAAATTATTTTTATCATATCATTATTGCTATGGTAGGAGATATGATGAACTATTACAATATACCATTATACATATAATAATAAAATGATAAATATTAACTCTAACAGATCATTTGAGACATAGTTTCCATGGCATAAATTTTATGTTCAAATTGTTGAAATATTTTTACCTAGTGAAAAATATTTCATCAAAAGTAATTTAAGCTGAGTGTGGTGGTGCATTCCTATAATCCCAGTGGCTTGCAAAACTGAGACAGGAGGATGGCGAGTTCAAAGCTAGCCTCAGCATAGAGCGGTGCTAAGCAATTTAGTGAAACCCTGTCTCTAAAAATAATACAAAATATTGATGGGGAGGTGGCTCAGTGGTCCAGTGCCACTGAGTTCAATCCCCAGTATACCCCTTCAAAACAGATAATATCTGAAATTTTACACTGAATAAGAAACCTCATACTTCATAAATAAATCTCAATTTACCTTATCTCTCCACAACCACTAATGTACTAACAGTCTCTATAGATAAAACTCTCATGCACATTTCATGCAAATAGAATCATACAATGTTTAATAGACTGCAATTGGGTTGTTTTGCTTAGCACAATGTTTTTTATTTTGTTCACATTAGCCATATGTAGATACTTGAATTCTGTTCATTACTGAATAATATTCTTTGTGTGGATATACTACATTTTACAAATCCATTCATTGCATCATGAACATTTGGTTGTTTTCAATTTTGACTATTATGAGCATGAATATATATATTCAATATATTCTTATATATTCAATATATTTGTATATTATATAATATATGTTGTGTGGACATCTATTTTTGTTTCTTCTCTATAGTGCTGAGGAGCAGAATTACTGGCTCACATGTGAATACCTTGTCAATGAGTAAATCCTAATCAGTTTTCCAAGCTAGTGGCAGCATTTTACATTTCCAGTAGCACAATAGGATGGTTGTCATTTCTGTATATCTTTACTGCACTTGCTACATCTGTGCTCCTGATTATAACCATCCTAGTGGTTACGAAGTGGTATTCCTTGTGATCTTGATTTGCATTTATCTTATGGTTAAAGATGATGAGCATGTTTTCTTCTGCTTATGTGGCATGTGTATTTAGAGAAATGTCTATTCCAGCTCTTATTTTCATTCATAAATAAGTAATCTGTCTTCTAGTGCTTGCATTGCAAGGATTCTGATGTTTATAGAAATAAGTCCATTATAATATATTTGATGTGAAAATATTTTCTTCCATTCCAGAATGGAAGATTCATCTACTATAGATGAACTCTCAATTTCTTCATAGCGCACTTTGAAGCATGAAAGTGTTTAATTTTAGTTAAATAATCCTTTAATTGCAAACTTTTTCAGTTCAAATGGAAGGGACAACGTAAAAGTACACAGTGCCTAGCCTATCTATACTCAATTCAACATTGATCACAATTATCAGTAATATTACTGTATAAGGAAGATATCACCTAAAGGAACACTGTAAGGATGCATGAAAAAATTAGTAATAAAATTCAGTGGGAAAGTAATTTTAAACAGTCAAGGAAAAAAACAGAATGGGAATGTAATGCACATCAGAAAAACAGAAAATGAATATAAATAAAATGGAGAATTCAACTGTGAAGGTATTGAAACTTACGTTAATCATAAAAACTGTAATTATTATCAAAGACTCTCAGACCACACTTTTGATAACTAAATATCTACCTTGCTTATAAAACATGAATATAAAAGTATAGGAAATCTATGAGTGAAAAGGTAAGAAAAGTCCTACTGAAACCATAATCAAAATAAGCCATTTTACCTCTACTAATATTATCATAATAGTCCAAAATAACTAATAAAAATAAATATTAACATTTTTCTAATATTACTTGATGAGTCATTCCAATTGGTACCATTCTCAATTTAAGCATCTACTAAATTATCTTCAAAGTAAACAAGGCTAAATTAACAAAAGGAAAGAATACACAGAATCTTGTGTCACAATAAAAGATTTTGAACACTATTGTAATAACTCAGAGATTATTTTGAAAATTAATAAATATAAATGCATATAATATTAGTAGAACCTAATGAATGTAGCCAAAGTGATGAATGATGCCATAAACTAATTTAGCAAATTTGAAAACATTGAAATCATAAAGAATATATTTGACAGACACAGCAATTAAGTGAGAAAAATAATACAAAAGTACCTAAGTAAAATAACCACATATGGATAGTAATCTAAGGATATGGGGAGCCATTATGGAAATTTTGGTCACAATAGTATCAGAAGCTGAAGTGTTTAGTCAAAAGGACCTTTCTGACTACTGAGTGTAAATACAGAATAAAGGGTAGAAAAGAAGAGCAGAAATACAATTGTTAGCAGTCATTTCACCCACCATGACATGGTGCATTTTCAAAAACATCAAGATATGGTTTTCAAATAGCATTTAACCATCTTATTTACCGCACTGAGAGTGGCTTACTACCACTTGGTATACTAGAAAAGATTAACTTTCCACTCACCTTCCATTTTCTCTTTGGAAAATATTTGTCCATCAGAAATCTCCAATTTTGGGAGCTTGAACTACTTTAAATCCATTCTTTCCAAACACCATTTTTGTTTTAATTACATTTGAACTTTAAAATGGAGGTAAAGAAATAAATAAACCTCCATCTTATAAGGCAAGTTTTCCATGACAGCAGAATCAAAATAACAGTTCTTCTATGCTTGTTCTATGGCACGTATTTGACCCACTTCTGTGAAACTTTCAAAGACCCTTGCAGAGCCTTGAGCAGTTAGGCCAATTAACTTACTTTAAATGTTGATGTCTTATGGTTGTCTTTATAAAGAGAATGCTATGAGATTATCAAGAATTCACCATGATCAGCTAGTGAAACCTCTGGATCAAGCTGTCTTCTGGATGGAGTTTGTCATGTGCCACAAAGGAGCTGCACACCCCATGGGTGACTGCCCACAACCTCTCCTGGTTCCAGTACTAATCTTTAGATGTGGTTGCATTCCTGCTGAGAACTGTGATATTCATCATCACACAATGCTGCCTGTTGCCAAAAATTTGTTAAAACAGGAAAGAAGAAAAAAAGGGGAGTAGTTTATTCTGCCTGAACCTGGGAGTCCTGACAGATGGGCCTCTTCCAGTGTACTCCAGCAATAATAAGTGACAATACTAGACTCCCTTCTGTCTATGAGAAA
The DNA here is from genome assembly GCA_020662805.1 of Glaucomys volans. NCBI lineage: Eukaryota > Metazoa > Chordata > Mammalia > Rodentia > Sciuridae > Glaucomys > Glaucomys volans. The sequence goes on from JAJEJO010003521.1 coordinate 54,958, forward strand.
GCAAAATTTGAAAACCTACCTAATCAACTCAAAGTCTCTTTTCCAGAGATTTAATTCCTGGATGAGGAATATAAACATTTTAGATTAAGGAAAAATCAAACACTGGGGAAGATTAAGCTATATGCACCTGTGTAGAAATTTAATAATGTATTAGTTGTAAGAAAAAACTTGAACTTAATTACGATTATTCATTGAGACAAAAATGTACGGATACACTCAGTATCAATATGGTTTCTCAAATTCTCAACTTGCTTTAACAATTTTGGTGCACAATTTTGTACATTTAACTTTCTTGAAGAAAGCACGCAATAATTATAATTGAGTAATAAGCCTAACTATTCCCTTTGGGTTTGAGAGACCATATTACTGCTGTCTTTTACTATAAATCCAGCCTCTACATCACTTCTCTCTTGAGCATCTGGAAGGATGCTTATCTTGTTCCAGCTACGTCACTTCCCATTAGAATATCTGTGTAATTGCAAACATAATGATTCTTATCTGTTTTCTACCGTACAGTTGAGCTACTGAGGAAAATATTTGGTTTCACGCCTGGGGATATAGCTCAGTTGGTAGAGTGCTCGCCTTGCAAACAGAAGGCCCTGGGGTTCAATCCCCAGCACTGCAAAAGAAAACAAAAAATTTAGTTTCATTAGATCATTATGAGTCACTCTTAGTCCTTCAGAAAAAATTGACCAGGTTTCCCACTCTCATAATCATACTTTTGAAGTAGATACTAGGTCTCAATGTGAGGTTGTAAATATAAAACAGGAACACGAAAGAAACTTGCTGAATTTTACTCTCTCCTCAAATAGGAAACAATGTTCCCTAAATTGGTTACACTTATGTTGTGAAATGTAAAGAGTTTTTCTAGACAATTTGCAACAATGTTTACTGTTCCATAATCTGTAATTATGAAGAACTTGTCTGATTTTTCTCTTTCTCCCACCCATGATAATGGTAAGGGATCTAAAGCATTTGAAATGGCTGAAAATAAAATCATCATACTTTTTCCTTTTTCTATTACAATAATCAGTAACTCTGAAAACAATACAAAAAATATATAAATTGTGTAATATGTAAATAAATAATATGTAATAATATGTAAATAAAACCACAAGTAGTCAAAATGCTGTCCTTTAAGGAAAATATCAGGGAATCATTTTGTTAATTAAGTGGCCCAAATTGAGGAATAGTTAGTGTTTTAGTCAGCTTTTTCAGTGTGACTGAAAGACTCATTAGAGCAATTGTAGAGGAGGTAAAGTTTATTTGAGAGCTCACAGTTTCAGAGATTTGGGTTCAGAGAAGGCCAGTTTCATTCCTTGTGACTTGAGGCGAGGCAGACCATCATGATGGGAGAGTGTGGTGGAGGGAAGTAGCTCACATGATGATGAGGAAGCAGAGGGAAAGACTCCAATTGCCAGATACAAAACATATACCCCAAAGTCATGTCCCCAGTAACCTGCCTCCTCCAGCCACACTCCAATTGTTTCCAATTACCTCTCAATTAATCCCATCAGGTGATTAATTCCATGATGGGCTTAAGACTGTCACAAGCCAATCATTTCCATTCTGAACCATCTCCCATTGTCTTAAACGTGAGCTTTTGGGGGATACCTCACATCAAACCCATAACAGGCAGTTATCTTTTTTGGTATGAAGACCACCATCCAAGCCTCTCAAGAGACATTCTCGCCCGGCCTTGGGGGCAAGAGGCAGAGCAGGCAGGCTCCTGAGGGCAGAATCCAGGAGGGCCTGGCTCCAGGGGAATGATGCCTCCACCTTCTCCAGCAGAAGCCTTTAAATACGGGTCCTAACCGGGGACTCGGGGTGCGGCTGCTGGCAGTAGCTCATTACTGGCAGCAGCCTGTTATGGAGGGAGACCAGGCAGAGTAGGGCACGGGTGCAGGACCTGCTGGAGCAGGGTGGGGAAAAAAGTGCTTTCCCAGTGTTTGGAATAGAAACAGCGCAGAGCTCGGGGCTTTGAAGCCTACAGTCATGTTTGAAATTAAGGAGATCTGCTGCTTTGGTGCTGGCTATGTTGGAGGACCCACATGTAGTGTCATTGCTCATATGTGCCCCAAAATCAGGGTAAAAGTTGTTGATGTCAATGAATCAAGAATCAATGCATGGAATTCTCCTACCCTTCCTATTTATGGGACAGGACTAAAAGAAGTGGTAGAATCCTGTCATGGAAAAAAATCTATTGTTTTCTACACACATTGATGATGCCATCAAAGAAGCTGAGCTGGTATTCATATCTGTGAACACTCCAACAAAAACCTATGGAATGGGGAAAGGCCGGGCAGCAGATCTGAAGTACATCGAAGCTTGTGCTACACCCATTGTGTAAAACTCAAATGGGTACAAAATTGTGACTGAGAAAAGCACAGTCCCAGTGTGAGCAGCAGAAAGTATTCTTCCCATCTTTGCAGCAAACACAAAACCCAACCTGAATTCACAGGTGCTGTCCAACCTTGAGTTCTTGGCAGAGGTAGCGGCCATCAAGGACCTAAAGAACACAGATAGAGTACTGATCAGAGGGGATGAGACCCCAGAGGGCCAGAGAGCTGTGCAGGCGCTGTGTGCTGTGTATGAGCACTGGGTTCCCAGAGAAAAGATTCTCACCACCAATACTTGGTCTTTAGACCTTTCTAAGATAGCAGCAAATGCTTTTCTTGCTCAGAGACTCAGCAGCATAACTCCATAAGTGCTCTGTGTGAAGCAACAGGAGCTGATGTGGAAGAGGTAGCAACAGCCATTGGAATGGACCAGAGAATTGGAAATAAGTTTCTAAAAGTCCGTGTTGGTTTTGGTGGGAGCTGCTTCCAAAAGGATGTTCTAAATTTGGTTTATCTCTGTGAGGCTCTGACTTTGCCTGAAGTAGCTCATTACTGGCAGCAGGTCATAGACATGAATGACTACCCGAGGAGGAGGTTTGCTTCTCGGATCAGAGATAATCTGTTTAATACAGTGACTGGTAAGAAGATAGCAATTTGGGGGTCTGCATTCAAAAAGGACACTGGTGATACGAGAGAATACTCCAGTATATATATTAGTAAATATCTCATGGATGAAGGTGCACACCTCCACATATATGATCCAAAAATATCCAAGGAACAAATAGTTTTGGATCATTCTCACTCAGGTGTTTCAGAGGGTGACCAACTGTCCCAGTTTGTGACCATTTCTAAGGATCCATATGAAGCATGTGATGGTGCCCATGCTATTGTTATTTGCACTGAGTGGGACATGTTTAAGGAATTGGATTATGAATGCATTCATAAAAAATATGCTGAAGGCTACTTTCATCTTTGATGGACGACGTGTCCTGGATGGGCTGCACACTGAACTACAAACCATTGGCTTCCAGATTGAAACAATTAGCAAGAAGGTATCTTCAAAGAGAATTCCATATGCTCCTTCTGGTGAAATTCCAAAGTTTAGTCTTCAGGATCCACCTAACAAGAAACCTAAAGTATAGACATTGTCATTTTTATTTGTGATTATTTTGGTACTGCAGAATAGCTAATGTCTGATATTAAATGGTAAATGAATCAAATGTTTTTAAGGAAACAAACTTATTTTTTAAAAATCATTGAATTTGTACTAGTTGTATGAGTATTAGCATATTTGGCAATTATGAATCTGTAGTATTTTTTACATATTTTTATATTGTTAGCTCAGTTATTGGATGAATGGAGAATAATCATGTTGGTTTTAAAGGTGTCAAATTTTGTAAAATAACATTCAAGCTTCAGACACCTTTTTTTTTTCAGATTGTCCACAGGCAGCACTTTAATATCACATTATAAAGGGAAAGTCACCCTAGTTTTCCTGGGTATTGGTTTATGTGTTTATCAATGTGTATTTTGAGGCCATGAAATGACTATGCTAAGTAGCCTTGATAATTATGGTCTGTTTAAAAGTTCTTTGTTCCTTTTGTTTTAATGAGATATGTCATTGATTTTTTTTTCCACCCCAAAAGATCATCACTATTCATTGCCATAATCTCTTTAGCTTGAGGAGTTCTCTCTCTCTTTTTTAAATTTAACATGATGAAAAAAATCAGTACTATGGTCTATTCCTGTTTGTCAGATTACCTCATTGATATTACTTTGGTAGTCTAAAAGTAAAAAATGTTTGTTACCTTTATTTTGCATTTTTATGTTCTTAATTCTAATTTTTCCTTTTTTCTTTAAGTAAGAAAGCCAATATAATCTAATATATAAATGAAAAGATTTTACAAATTGCAAATAGCATCATTCAGAAACAAGAATTGTTGTGTGTATTCCTGTCTCCTGAAGAGGGAGTCAAATATGAAGATGAGGACAGAGACATCTGTACAGATAACAAATATATAAATCAGACATTCTGCATCAACTACTGTGTAGATATAATTTCTCTCGTGGTAGAACTAATGAGTCATGGTAATTCAACAGGTGAGAAAGAAAGGACTACTGTCTTTTTAAAGAGAAAGGAATTACATCATTCTTACAAATGGTGCAAGAAAGGGAGGGAATTTAGCAATAAACCAGGCATTGGCAAAGTATAACCCTAATTTAGTCAGCCATGTGGGAGCTAAGAATGGTTTTACAGTTTACATGGTTACATTTTTTGGATATATAAGTCCTTATGTGATCGTCTCAAATTTGCCTCTTGGCCCGCAAAGCATAAAAATATATGCTGTCTGGCCTTTTAAGAAAAAGTATATTGTGTACTTCTGTAATCCCAGTTACTCAGGGGACTGAGGCAAGAGAGTGTCAAGTTCAAGACCAGGCTTGGCAATTTAGCAAGCCCTGTCTCAAAGAATAAAAAATCCTGGTGATATAGCTTAGAGGTACAGCACCCCTGGATTCAATCCCCAGTAACACAAATAAAAGGAAGGAAGGAAAGAAGGGAAAGGAGAAATGAAAGGAGAAAGATAAGAAGGATGGGAAAGTTTGCAGACCTTTGAAAAAAACATTAGATGAGTTTGAAGACCACAAGACGAGCCCAGTTTTAAGACTTTGAAGTGTAGATGAGCTTATTAGAATTTTGCTTTACATTTCTGTTTAAAAACATTCATGTATTTTGCTTAATGATTTTATACTCTGGTAAAGGGATTATAAACCCAGAGATTTCTTACTAAAGCAGATAGGATTTGGCACTTGTTTTACAGGATGCTTATAACAAGTAAATTTTTATGTGTGATATATAGTTACTGACTAAAAGGTAGGAGAATTTGTAAGTGGAGGAAGATGGGCAAAAGAGAGCTGATAGAGCCTTGTAAACTTGCTGTTTGTAATGGGGAAGAAAAAAAAAAACAGAACTGGACATGTAATTAAACACAGCAATTTGAGAGCTTTGTGTGAAATGTTGCAAGGTGGTTAGCCTTCTTGCCCCCTGGTAGGAGAATCAAAGATGATTTTTTTAAGTGATATAAAAGAGACATTCTCCATCTTAAGGTATTAATTCAAAATAAATATTAAAACTTGTTTTTTTCATATCTTTTTCCCACTTCTTTATTGGTGCATTATAATTGTGCAAACTGATAGGATTTGATATGACATATTTGTACATGCACACAGACACAGAATATAAGTATATGACTTGGCCAATCTCACTCCCCAGCAATTTCCCTCTCCCTCCCCACTTTCCACCTTTTGGTCCATTTTCTTTCCTGTTCTCATTCGGCGTCCACCGAGATCTACACCCATCTTTCCTTTTCCTCTCTAGCATTCACATATGACAGAAAACATAAAATCCTTATCTTCTGAGTTTGATTTATTTTGTTTAACATAATGGTCTCTAGTTCCATTCATTCTCATGAAAATGACATAAGTTCATTTTCTTTATGTCTGAAAAAAAATACCATTATGTATATATGCCACATTTTCTTTATTCATTCATCCATTGACAGACACCTAAGCTGTTGCCATAGTTTGACAATAGTGAATTCTGCTGCTATAAACATGGGTATGGATGTATCACAGTAATAAGATGACTTTAATTCTTCAGGGTAAATACTGAGAAGTGGCATATCTGGGTCATATGATGATTCCATGCCTAGTCTTTCGAGTAACATCCATACTGATTTCCATAGTGGTTGTACTAGTGGACAATCCCACCAACAATGTAAAAGTGTTCCTTTTTCTCCTTTGTCTATACTGATTTCCATAGTGGTTTTACTAGTTGACAATCCCACCAACAACGTAAAAGTGTTCCCTTTTCTCCTTTTTCTCTTCAGCACTTATTTATACTTATTATCTTTGATGACCACAATTCTGACTGGTAAAAGATGAAATCTCAGTAGTTTTGATTTCTTTTCCTATTCCTATCCCTTTAACTTTCCAGTCAATAAATGGGCTAAGGAACTGAACAATCACTTCACAGAAGAAGAAAGGCAATCGATCAACAAATATATGAAAAAATGTTCATCAACTCTTTCAATCAGAGAAATGCGAATCAAAACTACTCTAAGATTTCAACTCACTACAGTCAGAATGGCAATTCTCAAAAAAACAATCAATAATAATGATTGGCGAGGATGTGTGGGAAAAGGTACACACACAATGTTGGTGGGACTACAGATTAGTCAACCACTTTGGAAAGCAGCATGGAGACTCCTCAGAAAACTTGGAATGAAACCACCAATTGACCCAGGTATCCCACTCCTCAGTTTATACCCAAAGGACTTAAAATCAGCATAATATGGTGACACAGTTATGTCAATGTTTATAGCAGCTCAATTCATAATAGCTAAATTATGGTGCCCACCTAGATGCCCTTTAACAGATGAATGGGTAATTAAAATGTGGTACATATACACAATGGAATATTATTCAGCATTATAAAAGAATGAAATTAAGGCATTTGCAGGCAAATGGATATAACTAGAGAATATCATGCTAAGTGAGAAAAGGCAAGCCCAGAAAACCAAAGACTGAATGTTTTCTCTGAGAAGTGGATACTGATCCACAGTAGGGGTGGGTAGGGAAGAATGAAGGAACTTTGGATTATGCAGAGGGGAGTGAGGGGGACTGGGGAATGGGGATGGGAAGGACAGTAGAATGAGACAGACATTATTACCCTATATACATTCATGGAAAAAAATTTTTTTTAAATGGTGGGTCAGGAATTTCATGAAAATCAAGAGGAGACTAGGAGAGGAAAGGGACCAGGGAATAGAAAGATGGGAGGGAAGGGGGAAGTGCTGGGGAGTGATATTGGAAAAATTTTATTGTTGTAGTGTGTGCACATATAAATACATAACAGCAAATCCCACCATTTTGTACAACTGTAATGCACAAATAAAATATGGAAGGAGATAAATTAAATAAATTAATATTTTAAAAAGTTAGAAAAATTATAGGGTTTTGAAAGAATTCTTTTTTTAAATTTGTACAGACTGCATTTTGATTCATTGTATACCAATGGGGTACAAATTTTCATTTCTATGTTTGTGCATGATGTAAATTCATACCATTCATATATTTATACATGTACATAGGGTAATGTTGTCTGTTTTGTTCCACCATTTTTCACATCCCCTCTTCACTCTCATTTCCCTCTACATAATCAAAAGTTCCTCCATTCTTCTCTCATTCCCACTCCCCCAACCTGATTGTATATCATCATCCACTTATCAGGGAAAACATTTGGGCTTTGTTTTCTTCTGGATCGGCTTATTTCACTTAGCATGATATTCTCCAATTCCATCCATTTATCTGCATATGCCATAATAGTATTATTCTTTATGGCTGAATAGTATTCCTTTGTGTATATATACTACAGTTTCTTTATCCATTCAGCTGTTGAAGGGTATGTAGGTTGGTTCCACAGTCTAGCTATTGTGAATTGAGCTGCTTTAAATATTGATGTGGCTGCATTACTGTAATATGTTAATTTTAAGCCCGTTGGTTATAATCTGAGGAGTGGGATAACTGGGTCAAAAGGTGGGTCCATTCAAGTTTTCTGAGGAATCTCCACACTGCTTTACAGAGTGGATGCACCAATTTGCAACTCCACCAGCAATGTAAAAGTGTGCATTTTTCCCCACAGCTATGCCAAAATCTATTATTGTTTGTGTTTTTGGTACTAGCCATTCTAATTGGAGTAAAATGAAATCTTAGAATTGTTTTCATTTGCCTTCCTCTAATTACTAGAGATGTTGAACAGTTTTTTATATATTTATTAATTGCCTGTACATCTTCTTCTGTAAAGTGTCTGTCCAGTTCCTTGGCCCATTTATTGATTGGGTTCTTTGTATTTTTGGTGTAAAATTTTGAAAGTTCTTTATAAATTATGGAGATTAGTGCTCTATCTGAAGAGCATGTGGAAAAGATTTTCTCCCACTATGTAGTCTCTCTTTCCACATTACTGATTGTATCCTTTGCTGAGAGAAAGCTCACTACAGAGCAATAGTAACAAAAATGGCATGGCACTGGCACCAAAACAGACAGGCAGACCAATGGTACAGAATAGAAGACACAGAGACAAATCCTTAAAAATATAGTTATACTAGAAAAGGAGCCAAAAACATCCAATGGATAAAAGATAGCTTGTTCAGCAAATGGTGGTGGGAAAACTTGAAATCCATATGTAGTAAAATGAAATTACACCTCTATCTCTCACACTGCACAAAACTCAACTCAAAATAGTTCAAGGACTTATGAATTAGACAAGAGACTGTACTAGATAGAAGACAATATAGGCCCAAAGCTATCATGTTGACTTAGGATCACACTTCCTTAGCAAGACATCCAAAGCACAAGAAATGAGAGCAAGAATCAGTAAATGGAATGAATTCTTTATACATCTCATCTAATAATGCATACCTCTTAAAGAAAATAGAGCTAATGCACTCAGTTGTTAAAAATATTGCTAAAACATAAAGTTTGAATTCATTTTCATGCAGCTATCATGCAATACATGTATAAACAATTGATTAGTAATCATCAAATTGTAAGAAATATTACAAATCATAAAATAAATACATTAACAGTCATGTATACAATAGATGAAGGAGGTGGACAGGCAATACACACAAGTGAAAATGGCTAATAGCAGGTAAAATATGATAGTAGTCACAAAAAGAAATTGAAGGTATTCAATAAAATTCAATAAATTTTAATGAACCCTGTCAGCAAGTTATGAAGGGAAATAAACATATCTCAAAGCATTTAAAGACACATATGCTGACCTCACAGATAAAATATTATTGGGTATTGAAAATTTGAATTTTTTTCTTTAATTTTGGAGGCAGAGAATAATGTTCACTTTCACTCAATTTTGGAAGTCCAACCCAGAACAATTAACCCAAAAAAGAAAGAATGTTCATGCAGATTAGAAGTGAGGAAGTCAAACTATTACTGTTGATACCACATGATCTTATATAGAGAAAACCCTACTCAGTACACCAGAAATCTTTTGGATGAAAAAGAACAGATGAAACATTTTTGTTAATGTTGCTGGCTACAAGATCAACATACAAAAATTACTAGTGTTTCTAAACACCAAGAAGGAACTACCTGAAGTGTGGGTTTTCTTGGTCCAGCCAGGATCCACTGAACAGCTGAGGAGGGTGTGGTGATGGAATAAAGAAGGACCTGCAGAGACCAGTTTCAGAGAACTGGATCTGCTTTATTGTTACATAGGCAGGCTTATATTATCAAGCAGTCACTGGACAGACAATGTCTGAGAGTTGTATAACACAATGAGCTCACAGCATGCTCAAGTATCATAACCAATGGGCTTAAAGGTCACTGGCAGAAAGAACAAGAGGAAAAGAACATGCTGAGGATGAAAGGGGGGCTAGGTCACCATAGGGATGGGGCTATATGTGGTTAGTGTGCCAACCACAGTATCTGGGCTTTGTGTGCTGAGCCCTGAGAACCTCTGACATAGGCAATGTAAGCTTCTTTTCATTTCATGTTCCCAACACTGAAGAATCAAGGAATCAATGCAATTTATAATAGTTTTGAAAAAAAATAATTATCCAGGAACAAATTTAACATGAAAGGTAAAAGACTTCTAAACTGTAAATTCTGAAAAACTGATAAAAGAAATTGAATGAGAAACAAACAAAAAAAGAAAGATAGCCCATATTTATAATAAGAATTCAATTAGGTAGAATGTCCACAAATACAAAACAATCTACAGTCAGAAAGCAAAACTTTACAAAATATTGATGAACTTTATTTACAAGAAAAGCATAAAATATAAATATAATAAAACCTCCCTACAACAATGAATGACATAAGAAGACATTATACTTCTGAACAACACAAACAAACAAACTAAAAAACACAGTGAGAGATATTACAAAACTTTGAATCAAAATATATTGCAAAATTATACTAAGTAAATAGCAACAGATGTGCATAAAATCTGATAGGTGGAATATCAGAGGAGAATAGAAGCAGAGAAATTATTATTCTAACAGAAACTATTGTTCAATTTTTCTTTGATTTTTTTTTCTATTTCTGCTCTCACATCCCACCAATTTTGAAACCATGAACTTTTCATTCATCAGGCTGTTGAGAACTGGCATATCTGAACAGTATATTACAGTTATATATCCTTTTATTTTTACATTTTCTGTTTCTTTTTCATTTTTCCTTTTCTTATATTATTCTATTATTATTTTTATTATTTTATGATTTTTTTACCCTTTCTCTATATTTTCCTCTCACTTATATTTTCCCCAGATTTTCTTTCTCTCTTTTCTCCTGTTCACAACTTCTATTAATTATTATTTCACTCTCCTATGATTTAATACTTCCATCTTCTCCACACTATCGTATAAACATCACATCCTACAATACCTCTGTTCTCTTTGTCTACTATTAGAAATTGTAGAACATGTTGCAAACCTATTGTTTATATTGTAGACAATAATTGAAGACATCATTTTTATTTATTGCAATAATATTATAAATGACTTAATAAGAGCTATTTGGTTAAAGGCTGAATATTGTCTGCAGTGGGTGTTGTTAATATTGATTTCATCCTTAAAGGTGAAGTACAGGAAACCTGCAGGCAGGGGCACTATAAGACTATAATGTAGAAACTGTAATACATCAGGTCCACAATGCTAGATGGGAAGACACATGAACAACATGAAAAACAAGAGACAAAAGCACCCCAAACAAACCATGATGCTGCAATAATAGAATTCATTGACAACACAATAGAAGAAATGCCAGAGAAGGAGTTCAGGATATACATAGTTAAACTGATCTGCCAAATGAAGGATGATGTAAGAGAACAAATACAGATAGCAAAATATTACATAAACAAAGAGATTTCAAAAACACAGACATTCTGAAAAAACAAACAAAAGTCCTTGAAATGATGGAAACAATAAACCAAATTAAAAATTCAATAAAAAGCATCATCAACAAAGTAGATCACTTGGAAGACAGAACCTCAGGAAATAAAGACAAAATATATGTTTGAAAATAAAGGTGATTGCAGAGAAGATGATAAGAAACCATGAACAGAGCTAACAAGAATTATTGGCAACATGAAATTTTGACCAAATTTAAGATTTATTGGGACAGAGAAAGGCAAGGAAATACAAACCAAAGGAATACAAAGTATTCTTTTTTTTTTTTTTTTGCGGTGTTGGGGATTGAACCCAGGGCCTGGTGCTTGCAAGGCAAGCACTCTACCAACTGAGCTATGTCCCCAGTCCTACAAAGTATTTTCAATGAAATTATATCATAAAATTTCCCAAACCTAAAGAATGAAATGAAACACCAAATACAAGAGTTTTATAGAATCCCAAATGTACAAAATTACAATAGACCCACACCAAAGCACATTTTAATGAGAATGACTAAAATACAGATTAGCCATAGAATTTTAAAGGCCCAAGAGAAAAGTATCAGAATGCATATAGGGGAAAACAAAATCAAACCTCAGCAGATTTCTCCACCCCGACTCTCAAAGCTAGACGGTCCTGGAACAACATATATCAAGCTCTGAAAGAAAATGGATGCCAAGGTAGAATCTTATATCCAGCAAAATTAAGTCTCAGATTTGATGACAAAATAAAAATCACCGATGATAAACAAAAGTTGGAAAAAAAATTTACAATAAAAAAACCTGACTAAGAATCATTCTCAACAAAATAGTCCAGGAGAAGGAAAGGCAAGAAACAATGAAAATCAGCAAAGGTAAAGAACTACTCTAAAGGAAAAGCCAATCAAAGGAGAAAACAAGTTAAAAAACAGAAATAAAACAAAATGACCAGGTATATAAATCATATCTCAGTAATAACCCTGAATGTTAATGGCCTAAACACATCAATCAAAAAGCAGAGAGTGGAAAATTGGATTTTTTTAAAAGGTCCCAAAATATTCTGTTTTCAAGAGACTAATCTCATATGAGAAGATAGCCACAGACTGAAGGTGAAAGTATGAGAAAAAACATATTATTTCATGAATGCATAAACAAGAAGGAGTTTCCATCCCCCTATCAAATAAAGTGGTCTTCAAGCCAAAGTTCATCAGAAGGGACAAAGGACATTTCATACTGCTTAAGGAAATCATATATCGACAGTACATAACACTCACAAATATTTAGGCCCCCTAAATGGAGAATCTACATACAACAAACAATCTCTTCTCAATTTCCAGAATAAAATAGATCAAAATGAATAATTCTGGCTGACTTTAACCACTGCTCTCACCACTAGATAGACCCTCCAAACAATAACTAAACAAAGAATGTATAGAGCTAAATAATACAATAAATAATTTATAGTTAACATACGTACATAGAAAATTGCATCAATCAATGAGTGAATATACTTTCTTCTCAGCAGTACATGGATCCTTCTCTAAAATAGACTCTATCTTATGCCACAAAGCCACTCTTAGCAAATACAAAAAAATAGAGATCCTACCTTGTATTCTATCAGATCATAATGGAATGAAATTAGGAATCAATGATAAAATAAAAAACAGAAGCTACTCCAACACCTGGAGAAGAAATAATATGCTATTGAATGATGAAGGAATAGCAGAAGAAATTAGGGAGGAAGTAAACAATCCTTAGAGGTAAATGAGAACAACCTTAAAACATATCAAATCTCTGGGACACTATAAAGGCAGTGCTAAGAGGAAAGTTCACTGCATTGAGCTCATACATTAAAATAATAAAAGTTCAACAAACAAATGACCTAGTATTACATGTCAAAGCCCTATTAAAAGAAAAACAAATCAACACTAAGAGCAGAAGATGGGAAATAATTAAAATCAGAGCTGAAATCAATGAAATTGAAAAAAGAAACAATTTTAAAAAATTGAAAAAACAAAAGTTGGTTCTTTGAAAAAATAAGTAAAATATAATAGATAAGCCCCTAGCCATGCTAAAAAGAGGAAAAACAGAAAGCTCAAATTACTAAAATACATGATGAAAAAGGAAATATCACAATGCGCATGACTGAAATACAGAAGATAATTGGACTATTTTGAAAATTTAAACTACACTAAAATAGAAAATATTGCAGACATCAACAAATCTAGAGACATATACCTACCCAAACTGAATCAGAAGGTCATGTATGATTTAAACACATTAATTTCAAGTAATGAAATAGAAGATTTCATCAAAAGCCTACCAATAAAGAAAAGCCCAGGACCAGACAAATTCTCAGCCAAATTCTAAAAGACCTTCAAAAAAGAATTATCACTAATGCTCCCCTAAGTATTCCATGAAATACAAAAGAGAGAACTCTTCCAAACTCATTCTAGGAGGCTAGTATCACCCTTATACCAAAACCAGACAAAGACACATCAAGCAAAGAAAACTTCAAACCAATATCTGTGATAAACATAGATGCAAAAATTCTCAAAATAATTCTGGCAAATCACATACAAAAACATATTAAAAACATAGGGCACCATGATCAAGGGGGTTCATTGTAGGGATGTAGGGTTGCTTTAACTTATGGAAATCAATGAATGCAACTCATCAAATCAAGAGACTTAAAAAGAAGAATCATATGTTCTTCTCAATAGATGTAGAAAAAGCATTTAACAAAATACAGCACCTCTTTGTGCTCAAAACACTAGAAAAACAAGGGTTAGTGGAACATACATCAAAATCATAGAAGGGATATATACTAAACCCAAGTTCCACATAATTCTAAATGAAAACAAATTGAAAATATTTCCTCTAAAAACTGGAGAAGACAAAGATGCCACTTTCATCACTTTTATTCAACATTGTTTGTGGGAATTCCCCAAGGGTAGCAGAATCAGGCTTGACTGAGTCGTGGGATACAAAGGAATGACTCTCAGGAACTGACAGTCATGAGAAACTTTCAGATAGCCTGGAGTAGATGACTATGTACAGAAGCGGTTCATCTCATGAGGAAATGCTAATTCTCTAAACAAACGGTTTCCCTCACTCCACCCCATCCTGTTGGTCACAGAAGTAGATCCTCCCAGTCCCCACATTACCTGTATGGCTATAAGTAAAGGGAAGGTGGGCTCTTCCATCTTGTTAGAGGCCAGACCTTGGCATGGCTAAATCCATCACACCCGCTCCCATTTGAAAAGATGATTAGCTCCTGTGTTTATCTAATTGAATAAATTTCTCAGTGATTAATCAACAGCCTGCACTGTCCTCTGACAGAAACCCTTTCCCTCATGCAGGCTGGATGTAGCAGGAATCCACCTCTTTTACAATTGTTCTTGAAACTCTAGTCAGAGCAAACGAAAGAAATTAAAGGGACAAAAATAGGTAAAGATCTCATATTAACATTATTTGCCAATGTCATGATTCTATATTTAGAAGATCCAAAAAATTCCACCTGAAAATTTCTAGAACTAGTAAATGAATTCAGCATAGTAGCAGGAAAAAAAAATCAACACTCATAAATTAAATGTATTCCTATACATCAGCAATGAATCCAATGAAAGAGAAATTAGGAAAACTACCCCATTCAGAATGGCCTCAAAATAAAAGAAAATAATAAAATAATAAAATAAAATAAAATAAAATACTTGGGATTCAACCTAACAAAAGAGGTGAAAGACCTCTACAATGAAAGAAAGAAATTGAAGAAGACCTTAGAAGATGGAAAGATCTCCCATGCTCTTGGATAGGCAGAATTAATATTGTCAAAATGGTCATACTACCAAAAGTGTTATACAGATTTAATGCAATTCCTATTAAAATTCCAAATACATCCTTCATAGAAATAGAAAAATTAATAATGAAATTTACTTGGAAAAATAATAGAACAAGAATAGCCAAAGCAATCTTTAGTAAGAAAAGTGAAACAGGAAGCATCACTATATGAGATCTTAAACTGTACTATAAAGCCATACTAATAAAAACAGAATGGTATTGGCACCAAAACAAACACAAAGAACAATAGCACAGAATAGAAAACACAGAGACAAACCCACACAAATTCATTTATCTCATACTAGACAAAGGTGCCAAACATTAACTGGAGAAAAGACAGCCTATTCAACCAATGGTGCTGGGAAAATGGAAAGTCACAAGTAACAAAAAGAAACTAAACCTCTATCTCTCACCCTGCACAAAATTTAACTCAAAGTGGATCAAAGACTTAGGCACTAGACCAGGGATCCTGCAACTACTAGAAGAAAAATAGGCCTAAATCTTCACCATGTCAGCCTAAGATCTGACTTCCTTAACAAGGCCCCGAAAGTGCAAGAGGTAATATTATGATCACTAGATGGGATGGATTCAAACTAAAAAGTTTTTTCTCAGCAAAAGAAATAATAATCTGAACAGAGGACCTATAGAGTGGGAGAAAATCTTTGCCACATGCACCTCAGAAAAAGCACTAATCTCCAGGATATATAAAGAACTCAAAAAACTTAGCACCAAACAAAACAAACAAATAACCCAATCAATAAATGGGCTAAGGAACTGAAGAGACACTTCACAGAAGAAATACAATGAATTAACATTTGACCCAGCTATACCACTCCTTGGTTTATACCTAAAGGACTTAAAATCAGTATATTTCAGTGATGCAACCACATCAATGTTTGTAGCAGCTAAATTCATAATAGCTAAACTATGGAACCAACCTAGGTGCCCTTTGACAGATGAATGGATAAAAAATTTGTGGTATATATATTCAATGGAATATTACTCAATTTTAAAGAAGAATGGATTGAGTTGGAGAATACCTTGTTAATTAAAATAAGCCAATCCCACAAAATTTAAAGGTTGAGTGTTTTCTCTGATATGAGGCTTCTAATTCACAATATGGGGGGAGATGGGGCAGTGCTAGGGAAGAATAAATTTACTTAAGATTAATTACGGGGGAGTGAAAGGAAGGGAAGCGATATAAGGATAGTAGAATGAAACTGACATTATTACCTTATGTATATATATATGACTGCATGACTGATGTGATTCTACATGTATAATTAGAAAAATGAGAAATTCCACTCCATTTATCTATGATATGTCAAAGTGCATAAATGCATTCTACTGTCATGTTTAACTAACAAGAAAAATAAAAATAAAATAAATTTGCAGAAACAAAATAGCTATTGTCTTTTTCCTTTAAATCCCCAGCAGTAGCTGTACTTTGGTTATAACTGTTTTAGTTGGGTGTTCAAGACCATGCTGGTCAAATTGACCTTGTTCCTATCTATTATTAAGAGTCAGCTAGTTCCCTCAGGAAGTCACTCTTGGAGAACTTGAAAGCAGCCTCTTAGCTCTTTTATTGCCATCTGCCAGGATGGGTCAGGGTTTCATTAATGATGTGACTTCCCTTGGAAGCATCATGGATGTCTCCTTCTCCAATGACCCTCCTCTTTTGCAGCATGTGCACTGGCTGGATTTCTGTTCTGCAGGGTCTATCTCATGGATCCCTCCTGATTGGGAGGCCATGTGGCCTAAAGATGCAAAGCCCTTAGAGAAGTTCCCTTGTGTCCTGGGTTCAAGCTAATTCAGAGGGCAAGAGGCAAATATTGGCTATTTTCTTTGTTGGCCCTTTGACTTTCTTAACTTTAATCTCCAAGCCTTGATCTTAAATATCCACCAAGCTAGTTTCACCAGTCTTAAAGTAAGAGTACTGGGTTTTAAATTTAATGTCTATAACTTTACAGTCATCTACACCTTCTACTTAACTGGGGTCAGTGATAGTACCACAAGTTAGCCCTACATCCTGTCTGTCTATAGATGGTCTACTCTGTCAAATTAACTCAGGTAGTTATATTGAAAGTTGTACTTCTGTAAGGCACTAATAGATAAAAATTAAAGTTTACAAGGAAAATACAAAATGAAATTCACAAGAGTAAAAACATATTGTTTGTAGAATAGCTATTGTTATACCCGATGAAAACAAGATCATCCAAGCCATTCACATAAAACCAAAAGAAGCCTTTATTATAGCTGGCCAATGATGACCACCCATACATCACTGACCGGCTATAATAAAGTTTTCTTTTGGTTTTACGGGAACAGTTTGGATGGTCTTGTTTTCATTTGGATGTCCCACCAAGATTTGATTTCTTCAAGCCCTCTCACCTAAATTGGCCTCCTGTGATGGTGGCCTGGGAGCCCTACTCAGAGTAGAGTGGAGCTCCTGAGAGATGTGCTCAGCCTCACTCTCAGAGGGACTCCAGCCCATCTTCAGGATGCTCCTCTGGATGAAGCCGCCTGGTATCTGTCTGTCTTGGTGAGTCAGCTTTCTGTGGGAAAAAATCAGACTGGATGCAGTCGCTTACACCAAGCCCCAGGACAGGGTGAGATGTCCCTCCTGTCCAGTGATAGGCCTCCTATGTGGCCCAATCTGGTGATTGCCTGTCTTTCTGTATTTGTCTTGTCAGTCTGATTCATGTCGCATCTCTCTACAGGAGAGTCTACTATGTGACAGAATCAGTCGACCACGTACCCCACTGTTCTTGCTTGTTTTTTAGATAATTTTCAGGACTTCCAAAAATGTGCTGCTGATTATGGAGCTTCTGTTAATGGATGTGATTTAAGAAAGTTTTATGAATCAGTGGTCCACTTTTGAGTTCAGTTGGTTCCCTCAGGGAACAACTGACCTCCCTGCGGCCCTCAGGGTCTAAGAGGGCGTCATTGAGTGGCCAGGTCATCCTGCCCAGGTGTCTTACATTCAAATTTCAATTGACATACTAGCCAATAAGCCACAATGGCTTAAGCATTGCCTTTTAGATCCCGTTTCCTCTAGTTCGGAAACTAGGAGACACCCCACCGTTTTGGTAACAAAGACTAGACCAGATGTAAAATCCCACAAACCTCCTGTTCTGAATACCCCAGAAGAGGAAGATCCTTATTTCCTTAGTCCCCCACTTTACCCTAGCCCTCCACCAGTCCCCTCACTCCCCCTCCTCACCCAGACCTTCCTTCCCCTCCCCATACCAGGACTAGAACTCCCTTTGCAGGTTCAGTTCCAGCTCCTGTTCTTCCTCTGAGATTGGCCCCTTCCCAACAGGGCCTTTCATGGTATATGTACCTTTCACTACCAGAGACAAATAATTGAAAGAACCAGAACCCATCTTTCTCTGATGAGCCACAAGGGCTCACATCCCTTTTAGAGTCTGTTTTCTTCACCCGTCAACCCACTTGGGATAACTGCCAACAGTTACTGCAAACCCTATTCACCTCGGAAGAAAGGGAGCTCATCCAGAGGGAGGCCCAAAGATCCATTTTGGGTCCAAATGGACTGCCCATCGATGATTCTGTCTGTCTAGAAAGGGTTTTGCCCTCCTCTTGCCCCAACTGGGATCCTAATAGTAATGAAGGTAAGGAGGCTCTAGACCAGTTTTGCCAGACTCTAATGAGGGGAGTGCGTGCTGCTGCACAAAGGCCTACTGATATTTAAAAGGTGTGTGAGACTATACAAGGCCCAAATGAGTCCCTCAGCATATTCCTGGAGTGCCTCTTGCGGGTGTACTGTTTATACGACCCCACAGTTCCAGGGGCCCCTAAAAATAGGAGAGCTATACAAAGCCTTTGTAAACCAGTTGGCCCCTGATATCAGAAGAAAATTACAAAAGTGAGAAGTGTTTGAAGGAAAGGTTCTGTCTGAACTGATGGAAATAGCCCAGCGGGACTATAATAATGAGAGACCCTCCTGAGGAAAGGCAAACTAAGATACTGACTAAAGTCCTATTGGCTGCTACCAGAACACAACCCAACCCCTCTACTAATGGACCACCCTTCCCTAGAACCTGGAAACTGGAGAAGGACCAATGTGCTTATTGCAAAGAGAAGGAAAACTGGAAAAATGAATGCCCTCACAAAAACCAGAGATGAAACAGACAAAAACCAGAAAAGGTTTTACAATTAGAAGAGGAGGACTGATGGGGTCGAGTCTCTATTCAGATAAACCCCCAAGAGCTTTTGGTAACTTTACAAGTGGGGGAAATCTTGTGAGGTCAAGATCTACAAAGTTACAAGCAGGAACACCCAAAAGTTACTTTGCTCCAGTATGTAGATGACCTACTTTTGGCTGCCAGGACTGACTCTGAGTGTAAAGAAGCTACCAGGGGTTTACCAGATGCCCTACAAGACCTAGGGTACTGAGTGTCTGCCAAAGACACAACTGTGTTCTAAAGAGTTAACCTATCTAGGGTACAAATTATATGAAGGACAAAGGTGGTTTTCAGGAAAGAGGGTTCGAGCAGTCTTCCGAATCCCTCCTCCCACCACTAAGAGACAAATCCATGAGTTCTTGGGAGCTGCAGGTAAATGCCGCTTATAGATTGCAGGGTTTGCTGAAATTTCCCATTGTATGAGGCAGGCAAGGGGCAAGGGGAAGAAATTAATTGGACTTAAATGGACGCAAAAGCCTTCCAAAATCTAAAAGGAGCTCTAATCCAGACTCCAGCTCTGCCTCTCCCAGACATAAAAAAACCTTTCCACGTGTACATGGTAGAAAAAAGAGGAATAGCTAAAGGGGTGTTAACCCAAACCTTGGGACTGTGGAAGAGGCCAGTGGCTTATTTGTCTAAATGCCCAGACCCTGTTGCTACTGACTGGCCCAACTACCTGAGGTCAATTGCTGCTACTACCCTACTGGTCAAGGATGCTGCTAAACTAACACTGGGACAAGAACTTATAATCACCGCTCCTCACTTGGTGAAAATAATACTAAAGGGTCCCCCTGACAAGTGAATAACTTGCCAGAGGACATTGGCTGAACTTTAATTCACCATTTGCATCAAGGTACCCACCTGGGTGAATCAAAGCTAACAGATTTACTCCACAGAAGATACTATTTCCCAGAAATGCAGCACCTAATACAGTCCATCATTTTGCGGTGCCCATCCTGCATTCAGGAAAATGCTGAAAGAATTACAAGTTCAGTTCATGAGCCCAGATACTGAGGATTAACTCCAGGAGAACATTGGGAAGTAGACTTTACTGAGGTAAAACCCAACAGGTATGGATATAAATATTTGCTTGCTTTTGTAGATACATACTCCAGATGGACTGAGGCATTTCCTACCAAGACAGAGACAGCTCAAATTACAGTAAAAAAGCTTCTTCAGAAAATTATTCCCAGATTTAGGCTTCCATTATCCATAGAGTCTGACAATGGCACCACCTTCATGGCAAAAATAACCCAATCTTTGTCAAGTGCTTTAGGCATTAATTGGAAACAACATTGTGCTTGGAAACAAATGGAAACAAGAAATGCACAATCTCCCTCCACACCTATAAAGGCCTCAAAGTTCAGGTCAGGTAGAAAGGATGAACAGGACCTTAAAGGAAACAATAACTAAATTAATTCTGGAGACTAGCAAAACCTGGGTAGACCTTCTTCCCTTTGCCTTCCTGCGGGTATGCTGCACCCCCTACAAAAAGGGATTACCCACTTTGAAATCATGTTTGGAAGACCCCCACCCCTGTTACCTAAGCTGGACATGTCCACAATTCATCCCATGGCTAGTGATCATTTTTTCAGTTCCCTACAGGTGTTACATCAACTACAATAGTACATAAGTCAAGTTTTTGGGGAACCCTACACACCCAATCCAAGGAGCCAAAAGGACCTACATTTCCTCCAGCCCAGAGATTTGGTATATACCAAGAAACTACCATCCTCAGTCTTGGAACCCTGATGGACTGGACCCTGGGCCATAAATCTAACAACTCCCACTGCTGTGAAGGATGCCAGGATATCTGCGTGAACACACTGGATTTATGTCAAGCCAGCTCCTGCTCCAAAACTGGAGGACTGTACCAGATGAAGGTCAATCCAATGGAGAGACAATCCACTAAAGTTAAGACTTATAATATTCCCCCAACTACATTACACTTACTACTAGCTGTAATCCCCATTGTAATGCATGCTGAGTATCCCTCTGATTGTTCCCTGCATGGTATTTTTCTGCCTATACTTATGTTCCTGTTAGTAACTATAAAAATCCCAATAGATTGTACACACAGGGAAAACTTTATTGGGTAGGAATAGCAAAAGTCCCTCTCACAGGAGTTAGGTGTCCTTGGGCCTCCTGGGGAACCCTGGAAAAAAGCCTTCTGTTGTACCAGAGTGGCAGCTTTTGAATGCTTACCTGAAAACTGGTCTGGGACTTGTGCTTTAGTTCAGTTTTTTCCTATGATAAAATGTTCTAGAGGGGACAGCAGAAGTCCCTGTATCTGTAATGAAAGACATCAGAACCAGGAAACCTCAAGCTGTCCAACTGGTACCCTGTCTAGCTATTTTAGGAATTTCTGGAGAACTACTATAGATTCCTTAGCAGTTGTAGTATTACTAAAACCAGAGGAGACTGGATCATGTCTATGTTTTACAGGAGGAATGTTATTTTTATGTAAATTGATCAGGATAGTCCCAGATAAGGTAGAGGCCTTATAAGGCTTCTACACAGTCAATATACCCAACTAGTTCCATAAACAAGGATTTGTTAGTGTGGATAAGATCAGTGGGGAATGTTATACTCCCAAAAATAAATAAAATTCTCAAGTATAATCAGGAGGAAAAGATAGTTAACTGCTAATCACTAACGTCTGCTTCTGTAGTGTGGTTTGCTTGCATTGGCTGGAAGCAGTAACTGTACCGCTCATCCCACTCACGCATCGTTTTCCCTATAAATACTGATAACGAAGGAGCAAAAGCATGATCTCCCTCCACACCACTTTTGGTGTATCAGTGGTCATCACTGACCTGCTATAAAGGCTTCTTTTGGCTTTACGTGAATGGTGTGGATGATCTTGTTTTTGTTGGGTATAACAAGATTGTTAAAGACTTTGAAAGTAGCATCTAGAAGTTGTTGCTGAGGCATTTGGGGACAATTTTCTAAGTTTTTTTTACAGATATTAGTTGCAGATCCACTGAAAAATTGGACATGGAGAGAGAGACTACTGGCAGGAGTATTGAGGTCTAGGGTAGTATATTTGGCAATAGCATGAGTAATATAATTTTCAGAAAATGAGCCTAATCTGTCCTCAATTTGAGACATATCTATCACAACAAAACTATATCCCTTTAGCTCCTGCCACCTCCAGGAGAGGGAACATGTGTTTCATTGGAAGGGTTTTAGATTGTGCAAAGGAAGTGATGGGAAGAGGTGGGGAGAGTGTGGGTGTGGGGTTTGAATAAGGGGGTGATATAAGGGAGCAGAGGGGTCTGTAAGGAGGGTGCTCACCTGCTACTTTAGGGGCATGAATGAGGAAGCAAGTTGAGAGTCACTGAGGATTCATTGTGAAGCAGAGTTTGGCTGGCATAATGAGGGCTTTGATTGAAGGTAAAAGAAAGCTTGGAGATAGGGAATTTTGGCCATTTGCCACTTTGTCAGAGGAAATTGGTCAAATCTTGAAGAATTTGAGGGTCAAATATTCTGATATGAGCAACCTAGGGGGTAGTCCTGTGGGATGCAATGGTTAGCCTCCATGTCGGAGAGGTTTGACCATGGTGGGTGGCAATTGAAATCAAGCCATCCCTTGATGTTTCTTTCCCATCACTGGACAGAGTTCCACTGGAGAATGAGAGATACCCTCTTCCACAATCTTAATGGTGGAGGACCCTCAGGGTCTGGGCGCACCAAAAGGTGAGGGTCTCAGGTAGGGTGCCTCTGTAAGAGACCAGAGGGGATCTTACCTCCGAAGAATGAAATGACTGGTATTGCATGTGGAAACAAAATAGGAAAAAAGTAGCCTCTGATCTGGAGGTCTCTGTGAAAAGAAGGCGAGGGGAAGGAGCAGTCTGGCAATTCAACCAAAGACACATGGGCCATAGTCGGGGCTTCCCCAATCTCAGAGTATCATAGGATAACTGATGAACACTAGTCACTTCCCAGGTCTCATCAGTTATTTAACATGACTATTGGACAACAAGGAGAAGAAGGTGGGGGGAAAGGAGCTCATTGGAATAGGGAAGGGTAAAAGAAGTGCCCCCAAAATTTCCTTTCCTGGGCTTCAGCACCACAATGTAAGAAAAAATAACTGAAAAGGGGACAGACCTCAACAGATCAACAATGCTTTTAGTAAGCAATGAAGGGAAATATATTCAGAGGAGAAAATGGTGGCAGGTCAATAGAAGAGTCTGGGTTTTATAAAGTTTAGCAGAGCCAAGTCATTGGGTGAGTTGGTTAGTTACTTTGGGTTCACTCCTGGTGGGACAGGAGGATAGGTACGAAAATTTCTGGGGCCTATTGTCCTGGGGTCAGAAGATTCAATCAGGTGCTAGTGAGTGTGAGTTTCCTTTGTGTTTTCCCTTCCTGCCTTCATTCTGACTGAGAACTGGGTTTCTAAATGGCAAAAGCTCCAATTTACCACAAACATCTCCCTGCACACACATGGCAGGAAGTCAGTAGAGGAACTGGGGACATGCCCTGGGGCTTATTCTCCATGTCCTTCAAATTTCATAAAATGTCCAACACAGATGTACACATTTTTCTTTTCTCTTGAAAATAGATAGAGGTCTCTGAAATCATACCATTTTCTGGCTTCTGAAATGTCCCATCATCCTCCCTATTCCTCTCCCAGGACTTGAGGGTCACAGAGGCACAGAGTCTGAGGCAGAGCCATCCAGGCCCTGGGGAAACTGAAGATCCAAAATGGTACTTTATTCAACACTAAAAAAACAGGCAAGGGGTGTGAAATCCTGTCTTTTACAGCAACACAAATGGAAATGGGAGCACATCATGTTCAATGATTTTTGTCAGCACAGAAAGGCAAATATTACATGTTCTTACTTCTATGTGGAAGTACAGAAGGTTGGTCTCATAGAAGTAGAAAAGGGCATAAGAGGGTAGAAAAAAGAGATGATGATTATTAAATACTGGTGTGGTTAGATTGGAGGGATTATCCTAATGTAACACAGAGGATAAGTATGGTTGAATACAATTGCATATTTCAGAATATCTAATAAAAATGATTTTTAATGTTCACAAGAATAAATAAATGCATGTCAGTGATAGATATAACATTACCCTGATCTGATAGTTACACTTTATGCACCTAAGTTCAAATATCACACTGTACCCCAAGTAGTCATTCTTCCTATGAATGTTATGAGGTATGAAGCCATTACAGAGAGCTGTAACAGTGATACCACCATTCACCGGTGATGAGTTCTGCTTCCTCAAGTGTTGAAGTATAATGCCAGAGAAGCACATCAAGGCAAGCATTTTAAGCAGGTTTTATTTAAATGTAGTAACACAGACTTCTCCCAGGATGGAGAAGAGGGGACATGGCTAATGTTCTAGAATCCCCTGAAGTGAGTGAACCCTACATCTTTCATAGGTTAGGGTCTTCTTTGTTCTATTCTTTCCTCCAACCCTTATCTATATCTCCTTCCTGCCTATGTGACTAGGCTCTGGTGACACAGCAAAATGGTGAGATGTAAATGGCAGGGGTAAGGGCCACATGGAGTTTCAGGTAGGGGCTCAGGGGGCATTAATTAACAACTCCCTGCCTGCATCTTTTTGGGAGGGTCAGTTAAGTCATGTAACCTTGGTTATCAAAAGGGCTCTGGAGACACTGATATTCCAATCTCCCGGGGTGGCATTGATAATGCTGCATACCCATGAGGAGTTCTGCTTCCTCCAGTGTTGAAGTATAATGCCAGAGAATCACGCCAAGGCAAGCATATTAAGCAAGTTCTATTTAAAAGTAGTAATACAAACTTCTCCCAGGAGGGAGAAAGGGGGTCATGGCTGATGTTCTAGAATCCCTGAGAAGTGAGCGCATCCTACATCTTTTATAGGTTAGGGTCTTCTTTTGTTCTGCCCCTTCATTTGACCCTTATCTCTCCTTCCTGCCCATATGGCAGTGGTGACACAGCAAAAACATGAGGTGTGAATGACGGGGGGAAGGGGCACATGGAGATTCAGGTGGGGGACCAGGAGGCATTAATTAGCAACTCCCTGCCTGTAGCTTTTGGGGAGGGGTAGTTAAGCAGGTAACCTTGGTGATCAAAAGGACTCTGGAGGCACTGACATTCCAACCTCCCAGGGGTGTCTCCAACTTCCCAGACTCCTTTCCTCAATTTGACCAGATTCCCTGATGTCTACACTAACTGCCTATCAATCCTGACTTCATTTCCCTCTTTTGTTTATGAACTCAACTGCTAAGGGCTGGGGATATAGCTCAGTTGGTAGAGTGCTTGCCTTGCAAGCACATAGGCCCTGGGTTCAATCCCCAGCACTGCAAATAAGCAAAACAAACAAAAAATTGCTTGCTGTAAGGAAAGTGGGCGAAGACAGCTCTGGCTGCTCCTGAGCTGGAAGGGGACAGAGTGGGGGGCAAGCAATTTGGGATTCCTTTTTAGAAATCTGGTCAATTGAGAGGTCCAGTGTAGAAGTCTGCTTGGGGAAGAGCAGGTTTTAAAATCATCTGGGGGATGGGTGCTTCTATGAGAGAGAAAAAAAAAAGTCATGGGTACTAAAATGAGATTAATGCAGAATAAATGTTGTAGCATCTGGAACATGTCAATGAATAGAAATCAATCTCTCCCCAGGTGGAAGAACTGAGAAGTTGTTCCTGTCATTAGGCCTAACAAAGACTTGAGGGGTCAAGGCCTTTATTTGGGAACTTCAATATTGGCAGGGTGAGCAGGAATGAAAGCACAATTTTTAATTTTTAATGTTATTTATGTCCCCATAAAATATAGTTAAGCTACTTAATGTCATCTGATTTTTGTAAAACAACCTTCTATTGGTATAACCTGTGTTTAGTAGAGATCTCTATATTTCTGTTATTTAGGGCTACATAATCATGCTAGTGAACTTGGATTAAGCCTACCTGTGTAGCTTAGAAAGATCTGTAGGCCTTAAACTGAGTGAAAATTTCTGACTTTGACAGTTTCTTTTTAAATGCCCAGGAATGACTATGTTTTGGTTTTAACTGTTTCACTAGGTGTTTAAGATCAAGCTGGTCGAATTACCTTTTCCTGTGTCTTAAGAGTCAGCTGAGTTCCCACAGGGCTCACTCTGGCGAATTTGAAAGTAGCTTCTTAGCTCCTTTAGTGCCATAGGCTAAGGAGGGTCAGTCTCCTTGATGAGGCAAGGTGGCTTCCCTTGGAAGCATTAGGGATTTCTCTCCCTTTTGCAATGACCCTCCTCTGTAGCAGGTGCACTGATTGGCTTTCATCCTCTAGTGAGTCTCATCAATCTCCCTGATCAGAAGGTTGTGTGACCTAGAGTTGCAAAGCTCCTTAGAGAAGCTCTTTTTCCCTGGATTTAGGCTGACTCTGAGGGCAAGAGCCAAAACTGGTTTTCTTGGCCCTCGTGTGTTAACCTTGATCTCTAAGTTTGATCTTAAATATCCAGCAAGCCGGTCTCACCAATCACAAAGTAAGAGTACTGGGTTTTAACTCCAAAGTCTATAACTTTTCAATTATTACTACCTTTTTATCTAATTGGGGTTTATATTATCTCATCTGCTCTATAGGTGATGACTTGGTATCTCAAATTTATTTAGGTTTGTTCTTGAAGCAATACTTTTTTAAAACATTAATCAGGCAATAATAGAGCTTACAAGGAAAATACAAAATAGAAATAACAACAGTAAAAACACATCTAGTTTGTGTAATAGTCATCTTAAATTCTGTCTGAGCTATATATTATATTCCCTGTTTGAGATCACAGCAATTTACAGCAAACAATCTTTTGAATATAGCATGAAACAAGCTGAAGTCTGGCTTACATTGGAGCTATTTTGACATGCAGCAGGGTGGGAGACAGAGCCTTATCTCAGGTAAGGTAGCGCTCTTTACAATCTTAGGTAAAGTGTCTTAGTTCTGAAGCTGATCTTTGCCTCCTCTTTGAACATCATTTTGCAAAGTTTACATGTATTGTTTCCCAAGTCTATGTGAATGGTAGTTAACACAATATATTACACCTAAAACAAATCAAGAAAAGACTGAGAGAGTTTTTAACTTTCCTCTTGTGTGGCAAAGTAGCCAAATGCTTTCCTGTTTCATGATATTAACCTTAAACAAATTAGGCTCTCACTAATTTTTAAATACATTTGTATTTAAATTTTGATCTCAGTTTAAAAAGTAACAAATTTACATATACCCTATTGATAACAGGTCTTGTTTTACAACATTAAATGTTAAAATAAGTCTCCAATAAAATTTTCTATTCTTATAATTTTAAAATTACCATTATAGACAAGTTTAGTTTAGAGAATAGCAGCTTGATTAATTTTCTGCTCTAAAGACTTGTGTACCTGGAAGATTCAAACACGTTAATATACAAAGAAGAGTAAAAGCACAATTATCTTGATGCTAACCAAATTTAGTTGTTTTCTTTTTAAGGAATATTTTGACTCTGTAAATTAATGTTTAAAGTAACCCTTGTCAATTTAACATATAGATTACACTTTGGTTTATATCAGTCCATTAATATTTGACCTTAGGGAAAAACATTAAATCACCTTTAATTGATCATATCATAAACATATAACCAACTTAGTCACATACAAAGTTATTGAAATTTGTTCTTTACTTACAGACTTTCTTAGCATTTACTTAGACCCTCATGTATTTCATCACAAAAAGACTTTCTTACCCAGAAACATTCTTTTTCCTTCCACTGAATATATTTCCACACCTAGAACCTTCTATTTTCCTTTCCTATCTGTTGACTCCTTTTGTTTGCATTTTGAAACAACTCTTAGGAAATTTCTGAATTTAGATGAATTATTCCATTTTAATAAGATGAAATATTTTATGTTACTTACAGTTCTTTAAATGAATCACAGTTGAAACCTTTGGATTCCTTTATATATAGAACGGCACCTGTTATGTTTTTACTTAGTAACCTTGTTTGTAGTGATGGACACCAAGCAATCTTAAACCTTTTATTTATCAATCTACTAAAAAAATAATAATAATAATATTTTAAGTATGCTATCCAAAGGAATTTAAACATTAAGAGTACTCAATGTTATTTGACAGCATTTTAGCTCAGTAAATTAACCAGATGTCTTTAACAAACACCTTTGATTAATCCTATATATATCACATCTAATTTATTTATTTTACTGTAAAAATCAAGATATCAGACAAGTATGCTGAACAGTATTAGCCATCTCTTTCCTGTTGAAGAAAAATCCTAGAAATAATTGATTAATATTAATTAACATTTTATAGACAACATTTTTATGAGTTTGACCACTTAGACACTTGTGAGTTAAGAAAATTAAAGGCATGTTTCCTTTATTGGTTTACACAATTTAAATTGAACCTTTTTATTCACGTGAATTAAAGTTGGATCCATTCTTTTAATTTTTAATATCTTTGAGAGCTCTTTATGTCAATTTAATATGTACATGAATTTTGGACATACAACAGACAACACAAACACACACAAAAAACTTTTAGCTTATTGCACGTGAATTTCTGTTGCAATGTTATAGATTGAAAATAACTCTAGAGAGTTGAAAATAACTGATCAAAAGCATTAACCTCGTTATGTAGGATTGAAATTGTGGAGCACCAAAAACATAACATTTAAGAAAAACAAAACAAGAGTCCTAGAAGAAAAAATGATAATAGCCACTAATTATTTTAGTAAAGCACTATATAATTTATGTTTGCTGGAGTTCAAATAAAAGACTCTTTTTGCTTTTTTTTCCTTCAGTTTGAGACTGGTCTCCTACTGGGTCTTTGACTTCTTCCTATTTACATTTCGGTATAATCTTTGACTTGAGATCTGGTTCCAGCAGAAACTTGTTGCCTAGGGCATTTTAACTATTTTTTTTTTCTTTTTCAAGATAGGTTTGAATGTTGAAGAAAATTATGAGATCTTGTTTCTCATTACTTTTGAGAATGAAGTTACTATGCTAAGCTTCTTACTGATATGCCATTTGTTATTGACTTGGTTTGTCTATGGCTGCCTATCCAGTATTTGAGAGTGAATATTTTTAGGATTATTTTCCTCTCAGTGACAAACGGGTTAAATCTTGCTCCATAGGTAAGCTGAGGACAGGGGCTTGAAGTAAGGCCTCTTTTTGTTATTTCTGGGGCAGAGGATATTGCCCTATGGTGGTTATGTTCCTGTCCTAGTTTGTAGGTTCCTTGAGGTGGTTGCCATCCTAAGTATTAAACCTGTTGACGGCATAATTAAGTTCTATTTTTTGTGAGATCTTATGATTTCTATTAGCTAAGAAGTTTAGGAGCTCTGTAATGGGTTCTTGTTATTCCTCCTGGGTGGAGGCACATAAAGGATGTCATTTATATATTGTAAAACATTTACAGGTGTTTTATCTCTGAATTGTGTTAAGCCCTAGGGTCTTTGCAGAACAGGGCTATTTTAAATCCTTGAGGCAACTCTGTCTAGGATAGCTGAGATTTGTTATCTGTTTCCTCAAAGGCAAATAGATACTGTAATTGAGAGTTCGAAGGTATGTAAAAAGCATCTTTTAAGTTTAACACAATAAATCAAGCGGCAGCTGGAATTCAACATAACAAAGTACATGTATTAAAAACTACAGGGTGGAGAGAAATTAGTTCTCATGCTTCATTAGTTATGCTAAGGTTCTGGACTAGGCATTATTCCCATTTAGCTTTTGAACTCCTAAAATGGGTGTACTGCATGAGCTGTTGCAAGGCATTAAAAGTTTCTGTCCTGAGGTTTTGAATAATCTTTCATGGACCTTTTTGTTTTTAAGTTCCTTTCTTTTTCTTTTGATTTCCACTATAAAAATGGAAGATGCAAGTTTGAGAAGATCATTTAAGGATTGATCAGACCATGTGCCAATTTTTGTAATCTCCTCTAAATGTTTGTGGCTGATTGAATAATAAACTTATCTTTTAAAAGTAGGTTGCCCTCTATGGATTTAGGATTCAGGGTGGTATGTTTTCTTATTGCTTTCCTGAGTCTCCATGAAAATAGCAGGACTTTCCTGAAAGCCTCATATAATAGTTTTCCAGGCATCCTACTCATTATTTGAATCCCAGTTAGGATGGTTTCTGGGAACTGCCTGTGCTCTAGATGGTTAAGTAATAGCATAATTCTTCCAGGTGAAGTCAAATACCTGACATAAGTTTTCAAACATCCCAATATATTTATTTAGATCTTCCCAAAACCTCCACATCTCTTTTAAGTTGGGGGGATCCCCTTGATGTTTCTCCCTTAGTAGGTGATTCCTTAAAATTTTTGCTCTCTTGGTAGAGATCATTGAGGCCAAGCCTGGTGACAAAAGAAAGGAACTTCTCTTGATCATTTGTAAATTTTGCAGGATGCAGGCTAGTGGTGAACCTGTCAATACTGTTGAGAGAGAAGCTCCCATCTGATTAGGGACATCTCCCTAACTTTGAGCTGCTTTCTGGTCCAGAAAAATCCATCTCTCACTACATGGCTTTGCCAAAGTTTTTTCTGTCCGTCCTTGGCAAAGTGCTAGGGTCCCAGTTTGCCATATGCCAAAAGACCCTGGAGAATTCAGAATTAAGGGCATAACTGACTTCTCCCTGCAAATAAACTCCTGATTATGAAAAAAAAAATGACAAAAGTGAAAATTGTGCATTTTTGCCTATCTTTTGCCCTGTAGACTAAAGGATTCTCTCGGGGGTGAGGGGGTCATCTATTGGTTCTTAGGCATATAAAACCCTTTTCTTGGAGGGTTTCATGGGAGGGGTTGATTTTAAATGCCTCCCTCTTGCAGCTTAAAGAGAACAAGTGAGCACATTTAAGCACAGGAACAGTAAAGGGGAGATGCTAGACAGACTAGTGAATGCTAACTATGTGACAAAGGGAACCTGGGCATTTTCTTACTAATCATCCCAGGTCTTTCTTTTAATCTTAAAATCTGAATTCTTAATGTTTAATTGGTAAGGGAAGGGGAACATCCAGGAGGGAGTGGATGTGGTGGGAAGTGCTATATAGCCCATACAGAGGCAAAGGTCATTGGCTCTTCCCCTCAGTGCCATTTGTCAACCCATCACCCTGGATACCCATTAGGGCAGTCGGGAGGGGGAGTTCGGAGAAGGAACCTTTGAGATTTTGCCAGACAGTAACCCGGGTCAGAGAATCTCGCAGCTGCTCCAACCCCTTTTTCCTCCTCCACTCATCCAATGTGGATCAGGACTGAGGACACTGTGTACTGGCCGCAATTGCTCTCTGGGCCTGGACAGAAAAGTAGGAAACAGCTTCAGCAAGGCCTAACATGTCTACTCTGCATAGAGCAGGTGATTGCAACTTGCTTAGGCCGGGAAACCTCTCACCCAAGTCTTGAAGGATGGCGGCTGCACTAATTGCATTTAAGTAGCAGATAGGTGCCCATTTTGCCCTCCAGAAAGAAAGAGACAGAAAGATGCACCTTAAACAAATGTGGGGTGCATGGTGTGTGAAGAAGTTTACCTCACTGTAGATCTTGGTGGGACCTCCAAATCTGATACCGCTGCATATTGATGACAAGCTCTGCTTCCTCGGTGTTGAAGTATAATGCCAGAGAAACACGCCAAGGCAAGCATATTAAGGAGGCTTTATTAAGCCTGGGAGAGAGAAGGGGGGCCATGGCTGATGTTCTAGAATCCCCCAAAAGTGAGCGCATCCTTCATCTTTTATAAGTTAGGGTCTTCTTTTGTTCTGCCCCTTCATTTGACCCTTATCTCTCCTTTCTGCCCATATGGCAGTGGTGACACAGCAAAAATGTGAGGCGCTAATGGCAGGGGGAAAGGACACATGGAGATTCAGGTGGGGGACCAGGAAGCATGAATTATCAACTCTCTGCCTGCAGCTTTTGGGGAGGGGCAGTTAAGCAGGTAAACTTGGTGATCAAAAAGACTCTGGAGGCACTGATATTCCAATCTCCCAGGGTTATGTCCAACTTCCCAGACTCAATTCCTCAATTTGACCAGATTCCCTGATTTCTACACTAACTGCCTGTCAATTCTGGCTTCAGTATCACACTTCCCAGACTCTGATGGCCTCCATTTCTTGATTTCACAAGATTCCCTATATCTACACTATCTCCCTATCCAATTCTGGCTTCAATAGGTAATATTAAACACTGGGCATGTCAGATTGATTTTTTTTAAAAGTTCAAAAGCACAAGTAAGCATTCCTGTTTGGAATGAAGCAGAAGTTGTGAAACTTGTACAAACACAGAGGGATTACAAAAAATCTGGAAGTTTACACAATGAGAACAATTTTAAATTTTAGTCTTTCTAATTCTGCAGTCTGTGAGCTTCCACAATAATGATTTTTGTATTAACTATGAGGGCTAAAATTAATTTGTACAATACATAGATTGATTCAAGGCAAAAAGCTCTCAGTTTCTGTATCATAGTATCCATTCTTCAGTGTTATTCAGAATACTTACATGGACCAGGAACCTGGCATAGTAATCTATTTGACCATTTTGTGTCCTGCTTTTAGGACACCTGATTCATATTTAAAATACCTACAAATGCATCACCAGATTTTTTAAATCTCCATAATTATGAGAATCTAATTTCACACAATTTTTTGCTTTTACTTTGTTTTTATGCCAATATTTAATGCATTTTCTTGTAACTAACTGGCTCGTTCTGGCTACTTCCAAAGCTTATTTTTGTGATTTGGCATATGACTACAAATACTCTGACAATCTTTCCATCAAGTCAGGTCCCCTTCACTGAAATTTTCCATTGAATTTTGGGAAGAATTTGATAGGTCTCTCAACAAAGAGGAAATGATGCAGCTTAACTTTCAAGGCTCTGTTAGAGCAGGCAATATATTCTCTTTATCTGTTAGTCCCTCTGCCTGGGTCATTTTTCTGTGTCTTTCTGTCTCTTTCTCTCTTATTCACTCTTCTATTCCCTTTGGAACACTGAAGAAGTGAGCTTCCGTGATAAATGGCCACTTGTTGGAGAGACAAAAATATGCAAAGAGGTCCCAGTTCTAACCCATCAGCAGTTTGACTGTTCTGATAGTAAAAGTCAAGTATATTGAGTGAATGCCCTTCAGATGAGTCTAGCTCTTGCCACCATAAGAACTATCTCCACCTAGGAAAACCAAGGAGAAAATCATTTAACTGAGCTCATACTGAGTCAGAACTGTATGGTATAAAAAACAAGTATGCTACTTTTATCCTGAATTTGAGGACAGTTTGTTATGTTATACTTCCCAGAAAGATTCTCCAGTACCACCAGGAGAAAGTCAGCCCCACCATAATCCCCCCTCCCTACAGCCCAACCCTAACCCTCCCAGCCCTATAGCCCCACCCTGATCCTGTCCTGAGCCCTATAAAAGTTGGCATTGACATAATTAACGTGCAATTCCCCCGAAACCCCACTTTTAGGAGTAAGGGAGGTCGTCGCTGGCTAGCTAAAATAAAGGCTTCTTTTGGCTTTACTTGATTGGCTTGGATGATTTTATTTTCTTTGGGTACAACAGTTATAGGGTGATAACTGCAATAATAATTTGACATATCTTTAATTATACACTTGCAATACTGTTTCTATTAACATATAGGTACAGAAATGGAAGACTATAAATGTTACATTTTGAAAATAACTGTTAATAAGAAAGGGGAGTCAGCATAATATGTTGGTAAATGCCCAGACCACATTGATGCTAATTCCTACAAAGCACTAGAGTTACTACTATGGGATCGGCTAGGTTGCTTAACCTCTCTGCTTTACCTTTTTCACCAACAATATGAAGATGAAGGAAAAGGACTTAACTAAGTCATGACTTCATTTGAAAAAATGAATTTATTAGCATGGTAAACCTCTAAAAATGGTTACTTTAATAGTAAAATTCAACTGGCAATATGATAATTATTACATGACTCAAAAACTATTCACAATTATTTAAACCTTCCTGCAATTATCAAATATGTTTTAATTATATCAAAGTTTGAATGCTAATGATAAAAATTACAAAATGATTTTACTGTCATGTGTTTCTATGCATTATTTTCTCCTTACACTTTGTTCCAAATAGCCAACCTGAACATATGATGTGTCATAATAGTCTATTTGCTCAATAAATTTCCAAATAAATGGTTTACAACCCTCTAAAAATTATAGTATTTCTTATTTTAAACATGAAATTTTAAAATCATGATATAAAACAAGGACTGATATATTAGACTCTCTAGGACAAATCTAGAGAGCAATCTACTTTTTTCATAATGGATATTTAGGAACACATTTATGAAAGACAGCATTTTAACCATTGCAAAGTATACAATTAATTGGCATCTATATACACACCGTATTTTGTAACCAACCACTTTCCAGATCCACAGAGCATGTACCAAGCATGCTCAAGATCCTTCATTTTATCCCCAGGACTGCAAAAGAAGAGTAATTTCTAAAGCTAATAGAGGGCATCTACAAAAAACATAGTTTACATTGTACTTAATGGAGAAAGAATAAATTTAAAATGTCTTCCTTATAATATAAAGCAGAGAATGAGAAGATCCAATTTTACCACTTTTATTCAACATAATTTTTATGATTATAACTAAGGATGCTACCAACAATATGAATTAAAAGATAAATGTATCTGAAAGAATGAAGCCTTCCTGTTAGTAGACAGCAAAATTTAGACAATATTAAAGAATTTTACAGAAAAATATTATTTCACAATACAGAAAAGCAAGTTTTCAGAATACAGGATCAAGATCACAATATCATTTTCTTTGCAGTGAAAGATTCTATATGCATTTTGGAAAATGATCCTACTTAAAATACTATCAGAATATATCTGGAGGCAATAAGTGTGATATATCTTGACAGCATTCACTTCTTCAACTCAGAAAATATCATGGAAACATATTACCTTTTTCAGGGAGTGACTGAAGGAGAGCAATGGAACTCAGGGAGTGATAAGAATGCCAAAGAGCTTGAAAAATCAGGATAATAGCATAACAAGAAAAACAAAATGTACTATAACTGCAACACCAGCTCCTTGGCCAGAACAGACAGTAATGTCAAGAAAAGTTAAGTGGGAAAACTGTAGAGGCTGCCATCATTTTTGGAGACCCACACTCCTAACTGGAGAAGAGTTTCTCAGTCTTTTCTGACTTTGAGTCCAGTAGGGGTAGATGCCTGAGGTCCACTCAACTGCCTTTCTCCATAGAACAATTTTACATTGGGTCTTATTATCTCAGAGATCCCAGGCTACCACAGCAAAGATCCCTGTTCAAAAATGATGCCAGAGTTGATGCCAACTTAGGATCTAGTAAATCACCCTGACATGATAATTGCTACCATCAATAGGGGCTCCAGAAATACTGGATATGCTGGGAAAAGAATTTAAACTAATGATCCTAAGAAAACTAAAAATAAGCAGAAGAAAGACAATTCAATGAAAGCAAAAAAAAAAAAAAACAAAAACAAAAACACATTGTGATCTAAATGAGAAATTCAATAAGGTGAGTTTTACAAAAAGAAATATGCATATCTTGGAGTTAAAGAATTTAAGCAAAGAAATAAAATGCAACATCAAGAGTTCACCAATAAAATAGACCAAGAAAAATAATTTCTGAAATTGAGACTATGTCTTTTAAAATAAACTTGTTAGACAAAAAGGAAACAGAAAAAAAAGATTTCAGCAATGAAGAAAACATACACAAAGCTTAGGGGACACTGCTATATGAATGAATTTTTCATGTAATGGGAGTTCCAGAAGGAGAAGAGACAAGAAAGATATTGAAAAGCTATATAATAAAATGGTTAAAAACTTCCCAGGTTTTCAAAGAGACATTGCAAATGTCCATGTGCTTAAGTCTTGGTCCCCAGATGACACTACTCAGATGTGCTATGGACCTTTAGAAGGTAGAACCTTACTGGTGGCCCTTAGCTTATTGGGGTAGCACCCTCATAGAGGAGTCTGGGACCTGAGTCTCTTCCTCTTTCTCCTCTGCTTTCTGGCTCACAGTATAAGCACTGTGCTCTGTCACATGCTCCCACAATGATATGCCACCCCTGCAAAGAACAGGAAATTAGGAGTACTTATTCTCAGACTGGAAAGTCCTGAATTATGAGAAAAAATGAACCTTTCTCTTTATAAGTTAAACATTTAAGAATTTGGTTTCAGTACTACAAAATATCTTAGCAGAGGCATATTATTGTTGAACTGTCAAAAGTCAAAAACAAAGAATTTTCTAAAAGAGCAAGAGAAATACCATTATCACATATGAAGGAATACTTATTAGGCTAACAAAGTGTTCCCCAGAAAACCCTTTTATGCCAGAAAAGAGAATATTCCATGTGCTGGGAGGATAAACACTGCTCTACAGAATATAATATCTGGTGACTTGGGCTGGGGAAAGGCCTTCCCAAATAAGTAAAAATTGAGGCAATTCATCATGACCAGATTGGTCATAATAGTGCTAAAAAAAAAAGCAATCAGAAAAATATTAATAAAATATCAGAAATAAGTTCTTGCATACTACTAATAACCACTAAGGTGAGTGGATTAAGTTTTACAATCAAAAGATACAAAGTCTCAGTAAATATTAGAAAATCTAAATCATAATGTCAAAGAGTAGAGACCCCCCATACACAAGAAAAAAGGGGGCAAAAATAAGTGTGAATAAAATCTTTGAGTTGTGCTGACTATGGTAAATACAAGGACAGTGCCCGAGATAAAATAATGTGACTATTTCTGTGAAGCAGCCCATCCCTTTAGAGGCCCAAGAAGCTGCTGGATTCAGATATGGGTAGTCTGGCTCCCCTGTCTAGCTCACTCCACTAACCTTCTAGGAGTAGCCTGAAATAGATAAGCTGGAGCTGGACACTTGCATTCTCCTTGAGAAGAAGAAAAAAAAAAAAAGAAAAAGAAAAAAGTTCTTATTGTAAGCCTGCCAGGATTGTTTATAGTTTTCACTTTAAAAATCAGTTTGTGGCCGGGCGTGGTGGCGCACACCTGTAATCCAAGCGACTTGGGAGGCTGAGTCAGGAGGATCGCGAGTTCAAAGCCGGCTTCAGCAACTTAGCGAGGCCCTAAGAAACTCAGTGAGACCCTGTCTCTAAATAAAATACAAAATAGGGCTGGTGATGTGGCTCAGTGACTGAGTGTCCCTGAGTTCAATCCCTAGTTCAAAAAAAAAAAAAAAAAAACCAGCTTGTGGAAAGGACTGGCAGCTACTGCTTCCCTGACTTGGAGTAGTGGTCTTGATATGTCAGCCTGCTTTCATTTTTTTTTTTCTTTCCTCTCCTTCCCCAGAATAAACTATTTTTTTACTTTAGTTTCTGGTGGTCTCACTTCGCATCAATTACCAGACCCCACAACATTTTGGAGCCTAGTCTGGAATCGACAGTGTGAAGACCCCAGACCCAGATTGACTTTTGCAGCTGCTTAGACTTGGAGTGTTGTCTGTACATGTTTTAAAACCTCCTCATTTCTGGTGCCAGCAAAAATCTCTGCACACCTCTGGAGGTGAGTCTCTTTCCGTTGTGTGCACTGTTCAGTAAACTTGTGAGAAACTGGAAGCAGCATTGCTCTCCGAGTCCAGGGAACCTGGAGAACACTCCAGGCTCCCTCTGGTCTCTCTCAGAGTGGCTAAGAGTGGTTCCAGGTGGCTGAATGGATGTGTAATTCGCCTGTATTTTCAATTCTTTTGCCACTCCGTCATTCTCGTATGGCTGTACTTTTGTTTGTGTTTTGTGTTCTCTTCTACTCTTCTCTGTCCTCCTTTATCTTGAAATGGGGCCATCTCAATCTAAACCCAACATCCCCTGGAACTAATTGAGCTTCATTTTTCAGACTTCAAGAAAAAGGCAGCCCGCTCTGGAGACAAAGTCTACCCTGGCAAACTGAACACTCTTTGTTCACTAGAGTGGCCCACTTTTGGTGTGCGCTGGCCCTCCAAAGGCTCTTTTAACTTATCTCTCATTTGTTCGGTTCAGGCTAAAATTTTTGGTTCACTGGGCGGCCCTGACCAAACTCCTCATATTATGGCCTGGCATTTCCTGGTTGAAGAACCCCCCTGACTGGCTTAAAAGGATTCTTCCTCCCACAGCAGACACCATCTTGACACTTCGACCCTGTGATTTGCAGTCTCACAAACCTTTAGAGGACAAATCCAAGGCCATTGTACTCCTTCAACCAGAGGAAGATACTCCACCACCCTAGGCACACTGCTCACATTTGTATCCTCAGCTGCTGCCCTGGGGCAAATGGAAGAGGAAGGAACCTTTCCCTTACTCTCTTCTCTAGCTCCTCTTACTCCCACCAACCCCTTCCTCAGTCCTTCTCATGCCTGCAGTGGTGCTTCTTACCATGCATCTGACTCCCCTGTCCGCTCCCACTTTGCCCCTGAGGGAATAAGAGGACCCCTTGGGCCTGATGGGGGTCACCCACTCCTGTTTATGGTTTACACCCCATTTTCTACTAGTGATCTTTACAACTGGAAAAACAAGAATCCTCCTTTTTCAGAGAAGCCCCAAGCTCTGATTTCTCTTCTAGAGAGTATCTTCTACACCACCGACCAACATGGGATGACTGCCTACAGCTTCTTCAGATCCTCTTCACAGGGGAAGAAGGGACAGAATCTGGAGAGCAGCCAGGAAACTGGTCCTGGACCCAGATTGTCAACCCACTGACTCTCCTCAGAAAAATAGAAGCTGTTTTTCCCTTGACTAGACCAACTTGGAACCCAAATGGAAGCGAAGGTAGGGAGTCCTTGGACCTCTTTCACTGGACTCTATTGGGTGGTCTCCAGGCAGCTGCTAGGTGTCCCAAAATTCATCTAAGGTGAGTGAAGTTACCCAGGGCCTCCAGGAGTTACAGCAGCATTTTTAGAAAGATTACAGGAGGCTTATAGAACTTACACTCCTATAGACCCAGAAGCTCTTGAAAATAGGTGAGCTATTAATATTGCTTTTGTAACTCAATCTGCCTCTGATATTAGGAAAAAGATTCAAAAGATAGAGGGATTTGAACGTAAAAATTTGTCAGAGATATTTGAGATTGCAATGAGGGTATTCAATGGACAGAATTCTCTGGAAGATAGGCAAGCTAAAAAGATGACTAGGGTTATGGTGACTACCTACCAGAGGGTACAAGATGAATCTGCTTACAAGAAGTGGACCCAACTGGGTACCAGACCCAAAGAAACCCTGATGCACAGGAAAGACCATGCCTCCAAAAAAATCAATGTACCTATTGTAAGGAAATAGGCCGTTGGAAAAATGAATGTCCTGGAGATTCAAGATGGCAGGCTAGAGGAAGGCTGCATTCCTACTTGCTCCATGGATTCAAACAGCAGGAATATGGCTCTCAACGAGATTTTATATTCAAATCACATATAAGGGGTCCCCAGTCGTCGCTCTGGAACCAACTCTGTCAGGCTGGGCTCGGCCCAGCCACGGGCAGCTACCACCCTGGAGCGCCGAACCCCGCAGCTGCTTCAGAGTCACCAACCTGGGCCAGTGCCAGCCAGCAAGTGAGTGCGGGTCCCCAAGTGAGTGCGGGTCCCCAGCAGTGGCTTCAGAGTCACTGACCAGGCTCCAGCGCCAGCTGCAAGTGAGCCCAGGACTCCAGTAGCCACTGGGAAATCACCATCCCTAGGTCAGGTTCAGTCCTGAACCCAGGGCAGCCTCAGCTGTGAACACATACCCACCAAGCCATCAGGCCGCCATATCCAGCTCCAAACCCAGGCCTGCACCCTGTTCCTGGTCTAGTCTCAGGCCAGCACCCATGCTGTCACAGACCATCTAACAACAGCAGGTTACCTTAGCCCACAAACATTGATTATCCCTGACTTGGAAGCAGTGGGACAGCATCCTTCTTGGGACACAGCATTACCAAGCTCCTGACAGGCATCAGACTACTGATCAACAGGAGGTTTGAATGGTACAATATAATTTTACGGCAGAACTTTCTTCCTCTTTTTTTTTTCTGCCTAAATAGTAATATTACGATTATTCCTAATATACTTACTACATTCCTACTTCTTTCCTATTAATACCCTTATCATTCTATCATGCTCTAATATAGCAGTGTCCTTGGAGACCAATTCTCTTTTCTCATGCTAAAAACTTATTTCCTCTAATTCTGCTCTCACTTTTCCTATGACATAGTAACTCTATAGACTCACTTCCTATCTCATTAACATTATATTCTAAACCTCTCAGCATTTTCTTTTTCCACTATTTGAAATTGAGGTCCTTCTTGTAAACCTATCGATTATGCAGTAGATAATTTGCACTCATTTCTGTATACTATAACGCAGTTTATATCTAAATGGTTCTATATGGTTTAAGGACACATATTGTTTGTATGGGGTACTGAGAATAATAATCTCTTCAAAGTGAAGTATTGGAAATCTGCAGGGACACTATAAGTCTTTACAGGGAAACTGAAATCCCTCAGATCCCACTTCTAGAGGGGAAGATACACAAACAACATGAGAAAGCATGGGAAGAAAGTGTCCCAAACAAACCTAGATGATATATCAAGAGAACCCAAAGATAGTATGGTAGAAGGAAAGACAGAAAGAGAGTTCAGAATGTTCATAATTAAAATGATCCGAGAAGAGAATGATGTGACTAGAGAGCAAATTCAGTTTATGAATAATCAGCTAATTGAGCAATTGCAGGAAGCAAAAAATCTTTTCAATAAAGAGATAGAAGTTCTAAGAAAAAAACAAACAGAAATCCTTGAAGGAAACAAGGAAATGAAGGAAACAATAAACCAAGTTAAAAACTCAATAGAAAGCATAATCAGCAGAATAGATCACCTAGAAGACAAAACCTCAGATAATGAAGACAAAATATTTAATCTTGAAAAAAAAGTTGAACAAACAGAGAAGATGGTTAGGAACCATGAACGAAACCTCCAAGAAATATGGGATATCATGAATAGAGCAAATTTAAGAGTTATTGGGATTGAGGAAGGCACAGAGATACAAACCAAGGGAATGAATAATCTGTTCAATGAAATAATATCAGAAAATTTCCCAAATATGAAAATGAGATGGAAAATCAATTCCAAGAGGCTTACAGGACACCAAATGCACAGAATTACAACAGATCCACACCAAGGCACATTATAATGAAAATACCTAACATACAAAACAAGATAGAATTTTAAAGGTGACGAGAGAAAAGCATCAGATTACCTATAGGGGGAAACCAATACGTATATCAGCAGATTTCTCAGCCCAGACCCTAAAAGCAAGAAGGGCCTGGAACAACATATTTCAAGCTCTGAAAGAAAACGGATGCCAACCAAGAATCTTATACCCAGCAAAACTTACCTTCAGATTTGATGATGAAATAAAATCCTTCCATGATAAACAAAAGCTTAAAGAATTCACAAATAGAAAGCCTGCCCTACAGAACATTCTCAGCAAAATATTCCAAGAGGAAGATATGAAAAATAACAATGTTAGTCAACATGGGGAGGAATTACCCTAAAGAAATAGCCAATCAAAGGAGAAACAAAGTTAATTTAAAAGCCAAAAAAAAGCTAAAATGACAGGAAATACAAGTCATATCTCAATAATAACCATGAATGTAAATGGCTTAAACTCATCGATCAAAAGACATAGACTGGCAGATTGGATTAAAAAGAAAGACTCAACAATATGCTGCCTTCAAGAGACTCATCTCATAGAAAAACATGCCCACAGACTAAAGATGAAAGGTTGGGAAAAAGCATACCATGCACATGGACTGAGTAAAAAAGCAGGGGTTTCAATCCTCATTTCAGATAAAGCAGACTTCAAGCCAAAGTTAGTCAGAAAGGATAAAGAAGGACATTTCATACTGCTTAAAGGAAGCATAAATCAGCAGGACATAACAATCATAAATATTTATGCACCAAACAATGGCACATCCATGTACATCAATCAGATCCTTCTCAATTTCAGGAACCAAATAGACCAAAACACAATAATACTGGGGGACTTTAACACACCTCTCTCACTGTTGGACAGATCTTCCAAGCAAAAATTGAACAAAGAAACCATAGGACTCAATGACACAATCGCTAATTTAGACTTAACAGACATATATAGAATATTTCATCCATCAAAAAGCGAATACACTTTCTTCTCAGCAGCTCATGGGTCCTTCTCTAAAATAGACCATATGTTATGCCACAAAGCTACTCTTAGCAAATACAAAAACATAGAGTATACTACCTTGTATACTATCAGATCATAATGGAATCAAATTAGATATCAACGATAAAGTTAAAAACAGAAACTACTCCAACACCTGGAGATTAAATAACATGCTATTGAATGATACATGGATAATAGAAGACATTAGGGGGGAAACTAAAAGATTCTTAGAGGTCAGTGAGAACAAAGATACAACATATCAAAATCTCTGGTATACTTTGAAAGCAGTGATAAGAGGAAAATTCATTGCATGGAGTGCATTCAACAAAAGAATGAAAAGTCAACAAATCAATGACCTTACATTACAGCTGAAAGCCCTAGAAAAAGAGGAACAGACCATCACCAAAAGTAGTAGAAGACAAGAAATAATTAAAATCAGAGCTGAAATCAATGAAATTGAAACAAAAGAAACAATTCAAAAAATTCACAAAAAAGTTGGTTCTTTGAAAAAATAAACAAAATTGATAAACCCTTAGCCATGCTAACGAAGAGAAGGAGAGAGAAACTCCAAATTACTAAAATTCGTGATGGAAATGGAAATATTACAACAGACACTATTGAAATACAAAACATAATAAGAAGCTATTTTGAAAATTTATACTCCAACAAAATAGAAAACCTGGAAGACATCAACAGGTTCCTAGAGGCATATGAGCCACCCAAGCTGAGTCTGGAGGACCTACACAACTTAAATAGATCAATTTCAAGCAATGAAATAGAAGAAGTCATCAAAAACCTACCAACAAAGGAAAGTCCAGGATCGGATGAATTCACA
This sequence comes from Glaucomys volans, assembly GCA_020662805.1. Lineage (NCBI taxonomy): Eukaryota > Metazoa > Chordata > Mammalia > Rodentia > Sciuridae > Glaucomys > Glaucomys volans. The sequence continues at coordinate 98,234 of JAJEJO010003521.1, forward strand.
GCCGAGTTCTACAAGACCTTCAAAGCAGACCTCATTCCAATACTCCTCAAAGTATTTCATGATGTAGAGAAGGAGGGAACCCTTCCAAACTCATTCTATGAAGCTAATATCACTCTGATACCAAAACCAGAGAAGGACACATCGAGGAAAGAAATTTTCAGACCAACATCCCTAATGAACATAGATGCAAAAATTCTTAACAAAATTTTAGCAAATCGCATACAAAAGCATATTAAAAAGATAGTGCACCATGATCAAGTGGGTTTCATCCCGGGGATGCAAGGTTGGTTCAACATCTGGAAATCAATAAATGTAATTCACCACATCAATAGACTTAAAGTCAAGAACCACATGATTATTTCAATAGATGCAGAGAAAGCATTTGATAAAATACAGCACCCCTTCATGCTCAAAAACTAGAAAAAATAGGGATAGTAGGAACAATCCTTAACATTGTAAAGGCTATCTATGCTAAGCCCAGAGCTAACATCATTCTAAATGGAGAAAAATTGAAAGCATTCCCCCTGAGAATTGGAACAAGGCAGTGATGCCCTCTTTCACCACAAATATTCAACATTGTCCTTGAATCTCTAGCCAAAGCAATTGAACAGACCAAATAAATTAGAGGAATACGAATAGGAAAAGAAGAGCTCAAACTATCCCTATTTGCTGATGACATGATTCTCAATTTAGAAGACCCTAAGAATTCCACCAGAAAACTTCTGGAACTCATAAATGAATTCAGTAAAGTAGAAGGATATAAAATTAATGCTCATATCTAAGCATTTTTATTCATAAGTGATGCATCCTCTTAGAGAGAAATTAAGAAAACTACCCCATTCACAATAACCTCAGAAAAAAAAAATACTTGGGAATCAATCTAACAAAAGAAGTGAAAGACCTCTACAAAGAGAACTACAGAACACTAAAGAAAGAAATTAAGGAAAGTCTAGAGAAGATGGAAGGATCTCCCATGTTCTTGGATAGGCAGAATTAATATAGTCAAAATGGCCATACTACAAAAAGTGCTATACAAATTCAATGCAATTCCAATTAAAATTCCAATGACGTACCTCATAGAAATAGAGCAAGCAATCATGAAATTCATTTGGAGGAATAAGAGACCAAGAATAGCTAAAGCAGTTGTTAGCAAGAAGAGTGAAGCAGGGGGTATCACAATACCAGACCTTCAACTATATTACAGAGCAATAGTAACAAAAACAGCATGGTATTGGCACCAAGATAGACAGGTAGATCAATGGTACAGAATAGAGGACACAGAGACAAACCCACATAAATACAGGTATCTCATACTTGACAAAGGAGTCAAAAACATACAATTGAGAAATGATAGCCTCTTCAACAAATGGTGCTGGGAAAACTGGAAATCCATATGCAGCAAAATGAAACTAAACCCATATCTCTCACTCTGTACAAAACTCAACTCAAAGTGGATCAGGACATAGGAATTAGACCAGAGACTCTGCACCTAATAGAAGAGAAAATAGGTCCAAATCTTCTTCACGTTGGCCTAGGACCAGATTTTCTTAACATGACTCCCAAAGCGCAAGAAATAAAAGCAGGAATCAATGATTGGGATAGAGTCAAACTCAAAAGCTTTTTCTCAGCAAAGGAAACAATCAGCAATATGAAGAGAGAGCCTTCAGAGTGGGAGAAAATCTTTGCTACACACACTTCACACAGAGCACTAATCTCCAGAATCTACAAAGTATTCAAAAATCTTTACACTAAGAACACTAATAACCCAATCAATAAATGGGCCAAGGAAATGAACAGACACTTTACAGAGGAAGATCTACAAGCAATCAACAGATTTATGAAAAATTGTTCAACATCACTCGTTATAAGAGAAATGAAAATCAAAACCACCTTAAGATTTCATCTTATCCCAATGAGAATGTCTTTTATTAAGAACACAGGCAACAACAGGTGTTGGCGAGGATTTGGGGAAAAGGATACACTCATACATTGTTGGTGGGAGTGCAAGTTGGTGCAGCCACTCTGGAAAGCAGTTTGGAGATTCCTTAGGAAACTTGGAATGGATCCACCATTTGACCCAGCTATCCCACTCCTTGGCCTATACCCAAAGGACTTAAAATCAGCATACTACAGTGATGCAGCCACATCAATGTTCATAGCTGCTCAATTCACAATACCTAGATTGTGGAACCAACCTAGATGCCCTTCAATAGATGAATGGATAAAGAAGCTGTGGTTTATATACACAATGGAGTACTATTCAGCCATAAAGAAGAATAAAATTATGGTGTTTGTAGGTAAATGGATGATGTTGGAGATGGTTATGCTAAGTGAGATCAGCCAATCCTTTGGATCAAAAATCCAAAGGCCGAATGGTCTCTCTGATAAGTGAATGATGATGAATTATGCGGGGGGAAGCATGTCTAGAATGGATGAAGGATTGATAGCATGGAGAGAAGGGAGGGGTGGGGTCAGGGTGGGGGGGGTAAGTAAATAACAGAATGTGTGACAGACATCATTGCCCTGTGTTCATGTATGAATGCATAGATGGTGTGACTCTACTTTGTGTACAACCAGAGAAACAATACTTGTACTCCATTTGTGTTCAATGAATCAATAAGTAAATAAATAAATAAATAAATAAAAGAATGTCCTAAGCGAAGAAAAAACTCAACCCCCATGCTCCAACTTAAAGAGGACTGAAGTGACCTGGGCTCAGAGACCCTCCCCGAGCACCAGGTAAACATACAAGTGGAGCGAAAACCCATTCAATTCCTAGTAGATACAGGGATCTAATTTTCAGTACTTCAGAGACCATATGGACCCATCTCAAAAAAGAAAACTCTTGAACAGGGGACTACTGGATCACAGACTCACTCCTGGACAACATCTCAAACAGCAAACTACGAACAAGGTCCTGTGACTCATTTTTTTCTTGTCATTTCTGAGTGCCCTTATTCTTTATTAGGGAGGGACCTTCTTCACAAACTCAAGACTCAAATACAATTTCAGGAGACAGGGGTATCAATAGCCTTGTCCAAGTCACATGAAGCCTGGCCCCATTTGAAAGTGACAGTGCCTTTGGGAGAGGAATATCTCCTAATTGATCAAGACCTTGCTTCACCCTCAGACCTCCTTAAAATTTTACAACTAAAATATTCTCAGGTCTGGCCTCAAAACAACCTCCCTGGGTTAGCAAAACATAGACCTCATATAATAGAATTAAAAGCCTCAGCAATGCCAATTAATGTCAAACAATGCCCTATATCTATGGAGGCCTGACAAGGAATTAAAGTTCACATTTACAGACTTCTACAGGCAGGAATACTTGTTTCTGCCAATCCCCTTGGAATACTGTGCTCTTACCTGTCAAAAAGCCTGATGCTGATGACTAATGAGCTGTCCAGGATTTTCATGAAGTAGATAATTGAGTGCAAGACATACACCCAACAGTACCAAACCCATACACTCTCCTAAGTATGCTTTCCCCTGATAAACAGATTTATACCATTTAGGACTTAAAAGATGCCTTCTTTAGCCTGTTCCTTGAGGGAAACCTTGGGCCCATAGGTCCACTGCCAGAGTTACTACTGCTGCACCCACATACCTAATAGCCATTGTAAATAAAACTGCTGCCATCCCAGAACAAAGTCAGGTCAGGCCGGTCCCAAGGGAGATCAGTCAGATCCAGCCTAAGTCCCTGGAATATAGCGATGGTGTCCAGGCAATCACGTAAAACAGGAGATTCCTCTGACTCCAGCAGCAGGGTCACGAGGTTCAGGGCCATCGTCTGATGAAACCAGATTCTAGGTTGATCCAGGAGGAGGGCCTGATATTGGTGACGCAGGCATTAGAGAACCATCTGTCAGGGGGCTACGAAGTAGAGACTCAACTGCATGGGGGATGGTGATCAAAAGGTTTTGTCCCAAAGTTAATTTATCAGAGTCTTTAGTTAAGATGGCAATGACTGCAATAGCCTTAAGGCAACAAGGCCAACTGGCAGGCACAGGGTCTAGTTTCTTGGAAAGATAAGCCACTGGGTGGTGCCATGGGCCAAGTTTTTGAGTTAGGACACTCTGGGCAATGCCTTGTTTTTCATCCACAAAAAGATGAAAGGGCTTAGAGATGTCAGAAAGGGCTAATGCTGGAGCGGATATGAGAGCCCTTTTCAAGTAGGTAAAGGCTGTGTCTTGTCCTGTGTCACACTTAAAGTCTTTATCTGTACCTCTTGCCTCTCATTGGTCCCTGTCCCCACACTTCCAGATAAGCCTCATTATACAAAAGAAGATTTAACCAGGTTGGAAATTCTGGGTCTATTACCTTCTCCAGACAGCTGGGTCCAAACGCCAGATGACCAACTCTTCCTTCCTTAGGCTTTGGGACGACGACTCATCCGCCAACTTCATGACAGCACTCACTTAGGAAAAACAAAACTGACTGACTTCCTACGACAACATTATTTGATACACCAGTTAGACTCTATGACCCAAGACATCACATCTCGCTGTCAGATTTGCCAACAAACTAATGCATCCTCCTGTGAGAAACCACCAATGGGGACTAGGGAAAGAGGAATAGAGCAAGGGAGATTTTGGGAAGTTGATTTTACAGAAATTAGGCCAAGTCAACATGAATATAAGTATTTGTTAGTGTTTATAGATACGTTTTCTGGATGGGTGGAGGCATTCCCAACCAAGACAGAAAGGGCTGGGATAGTAACCAAAAAGTTGCTTAATGAATTAATTCCTAGGTTTGGGCTCCCCCTAGTGATAAACTCAGATTATGGTCTGGCTTTTGTTTCAATGATTACACAAGGCTTAGTTAAAACACTGGTCTTTCTGATAAATGAATGATGATGCGTAATGCGGGGGGGAAGGGTGGCAAGAATGGAGGAAGGATAGATAGCATAGAAGGAAGGGAGGGGTGGGGGTCAGGGTGGGGAGGTAAAAATAATAACAGAATGTGTGACAGATACCATTGCCCTGTGTTCATGCATGAACGCACAGATGGTGTGACGCTACTTTGTGTACAACCAGTGAAACAATAAAAAAACAAAACAAAACAAAAAAAACCCACTGGGGATAAATTGGAAACTCCATTGTGCTTACTATCCCCAGAGCTCAGGTCAAATTAAAAGGTTGAATTCGACCCTTAAGGAGGCTTTAACCAAATTAATCCTGGAGACCAGCGAAGGGTGGGTTGTGCTCCTTCCCTTTGCCCTTCTACGGGTATGCTGTACCCCCTATATCAAGGGGCTCACCCCATTTGAGATATTGTTTGGAAGGCCCCCTCCCTTGTTACCTAGGTTGGGGACTGAACTTATAACTGAATTATCTGATGACTATCTTTTCCAGCCTATTCAGGCCCTTCAGCATCTGCAACAATCCATGCAGCCCTCTGTACAAACTGCTTTTCAAACCTTCATCCATTCCAACCAGATGAAAAAGTGTGGATTCACCAACACCACCTTGAGCCCCTGAGTCCTCTTTGGAAAGGCCATCACTTGGTGATTCTCACAACACCAACTGCCATCAAGGTCGATGGTATTCGGACCTGGATTCACCACACTCAAGCCAAAAAGGTGATTGAGCCTGCTGAGACTCCTACCAAGCCACCTCACCAATGGAGGACCGTTCCCCACGACAAGAATCCCCTCAAGCTAAGACTGTTGTGTTCTTAATATTCTGGTTTCTCTCCCATTTTGCTATTGTCCCTAACCACAACCCTTATCAGCCCCAATGGTTTATCTGGGAACTCAAGGATACTGACTCTGGAAAAACTCTTGCCATTTATCACCCCAATCCCTATTACATATCCTGAATTTAAACTCGACTATGTACACTCTGGCCCTCCCTCATGATTCCCCTTATGACTTCTAGCTCAACTGGATCACAGTGGATAGGTTGTGATAATCTCCAAGCTAAAAAGGGCCTTTGGGGTTTCCAGTTTCATGCATGCCCTGCACATGGGGGCCTTTCCTGCCACGAGTCTGGCACTTACCATTGTGCTTCCTGGGGTTGTGAGACCATGACCTTCTGGGATTCCTCAGATCCCTTTATTTCCATCAGTTTACAAGCCAACAAATCCTGTGTCACTACAGGAATGTGTCATCCCCTACACATCACTGTCCTGCTCCCAGACCCCTTTACACTTGCAGGAGGTTGGGACACTAGTAGAACCTGGGGTCTCCGACTACACATCTCAGGACTGGACCCCAGGACTAAATTTACTTTTCAGAGGTATTCCATCACACCACCAGTCAACCCTATAGGGCCCAACAGGGACCTCTACCTTCATAGGCCGCCTCTTCCACCCTTCACAGCTCTACCATCGGGCTCTCCCCCCGCTCCACAGACTCCCCCATACCGCCCAGACCCTCAAATACCCCCTTCCCTCCTTAATGCTACTTTTGCTTTTGTAAATGCTACACAACTTAACCTCACCCAAGATTTTTGGTTTTGCCTGGATCCCCAACTCCCTTACTACGTTGGAGTAGCTACAAATGCTTCTCTGGGAGCCTCTGACACTGAGATCCATTGACTTAATCTTACAACATCTGAGTCTCTTTGCCCCTGGGGATATGGTCCCTTTTTAATTCTAGAGGACCTCCAAGGCTCTGGGACCTATCTTATCTCTGCCTCTTATGATTTAACTAAGTCCTCTTTTGCCATTCATTGCTTAAAGTTATTGTTTTAAATGCCACCACTGATGTGGCTTTTAACAGCAAGATCCTCAAGAGCCCCGCCACTACTTGGTTTGCCTGTACTAAAGGCCTAACTCCCTGCATTCCTGAGGTCACCCTTGAAACCCTCTCAGAGCTGTTATAGTCCATGTAGTTCCCCAAGTTTTCCTCTAGATGGGGTGGCAGGCCACGAACATTTAGGCCTCTCTGGATTCCCTGAGGCGGGAACCAAGAGGGCCACTCCTATCTTAGTTCCCTAAATGTCCATGCTAGGCATTGCTGGCTCAGCTGCTATTGGTACTACTTCTTTAGTGGTGGGTGACAAAGACCTCTGCATGTTAAGTGAACAGGTAGACCGAGACCTGGGTTACTTAGAGGGCTCAATTTCCCGCCTGGAACAACAAGTCGACTCCCTTGCTGAGCTTGTCCTCCAAAACCACCATGGTATGGATCTCCTTTTTCTCAAAGAAGGAGGCCATTGTATGGCCCTTGGTGAAACTTGTTGCTTTTATGCAAACCAATCCGGTATCATTAGAGAAATCTTAGCAAAAGTTTGAGAGGACCTTAAAGCTCGAGAACTTCAATGCCAGTCCTCAGACAACTGGTTTCAAACTGTGTTTTCCTGGTCTCCATGGCTGACCACCCTACTTTCAGCTTTAGCGGGACCCCTCACATTCCTCCTCATAGGGTTAACTATTGGGCCCTCTATTCTTAAGGCCTTAGTCACATACATTAAAAAGAACACGTTGATTCACTAAAGTTAATGACCCTGCTGTCCCATTATGCCCCTCTTATCCCAGACTATGATGAGTCAATGATTTGAATAATGTCCTAGAGAAAGGGGGGAGTATAAAAGATTAGAGACCCCCATATACAACAAAAAGGGGGGCAAAAATAAGTATGAATAAAATCCTTGAGTTGTGCTGACTGTGGTAAATATAAGGACAGTGCTGAGATAAAATAATGTGACTCTTTCTGTGAAGCAGCCCATCCCTTTGGAGGCCCAGAAGCTGCTGGTTTCAGATATGGGTAGGCTGGCTCCCCACCTAGCTCACTCCACTAACCCTCCAGGTGCAGCCTGAAATAGATAAGTTGGAGCTAGCCACTTGCATTCTCCTTGAAAAAAAGAAAAAAACAAAAAACAAAACAAGGAGAAAAGCCCTTATTGTAAGCCTGCCAGGATTTTTTCTTATAGTTCTCACTTTGAAAACCAGCTTGTGGAAGGGAGTGGCTGCTACTGCTTCCCTGACTTGGAGTAGTGGTCCTGACGTGTCAGCCTGTTTTCCTTTTTTTCTTTTTCCCTCTGCTTCCCCAGAATAAACTTTTTTTTTACTTTAGTCTCTGGTATGTTGAATACTGGACCCCACAACAATATCATGTATCGCCTCTGACCATAAGAATATAGCATTAGAAATAAGCAAAATGAAGATCAATGGAAATTACACAAATGCATGGGAACTAAAAAAATATGCTCCTGAACAACCAAAATGTCCTAGAAAAAATTAAAAGATGAAGTCAAGAAAATTCTTGAAACAAATGAAAATGAAAAAAAAAATCTAAACCTTTGAGACAGAGAAAAGCAGCACTCAAAGGAAATTCATACCAATAAATTCCAATGTCAAAGCCATAGAAAAATTTTAAATAAACAATGAGCTAAAGACCTAAAAGACCTAAAGTAACTACATCAAAAGTAATTCCAAAATGAAAAGGAAATAAGTAATATATATAAGAGCATCAATAAATAAAAGTCTAAAGAATAATAAAATACATCAATGAAGCAAACAGTTGTTTTTTCAAAATTGTAAAACTGACAAACTGTGGGGAGCCATCCTTATCTAGCAGAATCAGACTAGGTTGAGCCACGGGACACAAAGGTCTGACTTTTAGGAATTGGCTATCATGGAGGCATGTCCCAGATTGCCAGGAATTATGTGGCACTGTGGGAATGACTTCTTGTCTTGTTATTTTAAACAAAAGAGAGTTGGGCTACTCCATGTTGTTAGAGGCCAGAGCTGGTATGGCCAAACCTGTCACGCCCTCTCTCTTTTAAAAAGAGTATTGGCTCTTGTGTGTTTATTGAGTAGATAAGTTTGTGGGTAATTGATTTATAGCCAACCTTGTTCTCCAGCAGTTAGCTCTTTCTCATCCATGTGGGATATGGATGAGAGTCCTCCACATTTGGCACCTGAACAGTGACTGTTCAAGAGGATTTTAGAATAAAAAGTTAAAGTAAAATAAGGTGTTGACCCTTTCCTGTGGGAAACACACATGTGTGAATAAACTTACTAGTAATAAGGGAAAGGAATCTAATTGTGTGATGTTAATGATACCGCCATTTACCGGTGATGAGTTCTGCTTTCTCAGGTGTTGAAGTATAACGCCAGAGAAGCACGCCAAGGCAAGCATATTAAGCAGGATTTATTTAAAAGTAGTAATACAAACTTCTCCCAGGAGGGAGAAGGGGGCCATGGCTGGTGTTCTAGAATCCCCGAGAAGTGATCGCACCCTACATATTGTATAGTTTAGGATCTTCTTTGTTCTGTTCTTTCCTTCAACCCTTATCTATCCTTCCTGCCTATTAGGCCCTGGTGACACAGCAAAAATGTGAGATACAAATGGCAGGGGGAAGGGCCACATGGAGATCAGGTAGGGGCCCAGGAGGCATTAATTAGCAACTCCCTACCTGCAGCTTTTGGGGAGAGGCAGTTAAGCAGGTAGCCTTCGTGATCAAAAGGACTCTGGAGACTGACATTCCAATCTCCCAGGGGCATCTCCAACTTCCCAGACTCTGATGGCTTCCATTCCTCGATTTGGCCAGATTATCAATTTCTACACTGTTATACTTCCCAAAAAGATTCTCCAGTGCCTTCAGAAGAGAGTCAGCCCCACCCTGATCACCACTCCCTATAGGCCAACCCCAATCCCTCCTGCACCCTATAGCCCCACCCTATTCCCTTCTCGCACCCTATAAAAGTTGGCAGCGGAAGAACTACCACGCAATTTCCCAGCACCCGCTTTTAGGAGTAAGGGCAATAGTCGCTGGCCAGCTAAAATAAAGGTTTCTTTTGGCTTTAGGTGATTGGCTTGGATGATTTTATTTTCTTTGGGTACAACACACTAACTGCCTGTCCCCAATTTTGGCTTCAATAGGGTCTTGCTAACTTGACCAGGCTGACCTCAAACTTGTGATCCTTCTGTCTCAGCCTCCTTAATAACTGGGATTGCAGTTTGTGCCACCCAGCTCAGCCAGCTGGGTCTTCACTTTAGAATTTAAAATGCTCAGACATAAAGGAGGATATTTAGACATGCAAAAGGGATTAGGGAGATGAACTCTGACAAGGACAACTTCCCAGAGGGGCTGCCCTGTTCCACCATCAGGGCTTCAGTTTAAATAGAATTCCTTCCTTAGCATGTACTCAACATTTGAAAGCTTAAATGTAAAATTGATTTTTAAAATTTTGTGTATAGAAGCTGATTTTCTTCCAATATTTCTTTTTCCTCTGGATCCTGAACTCAAATGATTCTCCCCTTTCTGAATTGCAGCCTCAGGCAAGTTGTTTAACCTCCTCTTTTACAAACCCATGAGGACAATGAAACCTATTTTCTATAGTTGTGAGAACTGAGTGAAATAACACATGTAAATTATTCACTGTAACATTTGTGCTCAATAAATATTAGCTATGCATACTATTGTTGTGGAGACAATTTTACTCTTAAAATGATCAAATCAATCTGATCTTACCACCTTGACCCACCTCCTCTCCCTCTTCCTACAATGGCAAACTGGGGTACCTGAAATTTTCCAAATACTGCTGTTATACTTCCCAGAAAGATTCTCCAGTGCCACCAGGAGAAAGTCAGCCCCACCCTAATTCCGCCTCCCTACAGCCCAACCCTAAACCCTCCCGCGCCCTATAGCCCTGCCCTAATCCCTTCCCGAGCCCTATAAAAGTTGGCAATGACACAATTAGGCTCGATCCCCCGGAACCCCGCTTTTAAGAGTAAGGGAGGTCGCCGCTGGCCAGCTAAAATAAAGGCTTCTTTTGACTTTACGTGATCGGCTTGAATGATTTTATTTTCTTTGGGTACAACACTGCAAGTCAGTCATGCTCAGTCTGGAGGTTCATAACAAAAGATCTGTTATTGAAAATGTTACAAGCACCAAAATTCACATATGATTTACTTTAGGAAAAATGCACATATGAAACACAAGAGTATACACATGGAAATGATCACCTCAATTCCATTTCATTCTGAAACTCTTTCATGAATTGGATCAAAAAAGAGTGGCTGCTATCTCTGGAAATTTTGAATGTTTGACAGCCAGTTCCATCTCTGATGCAATGCCACTGATTGTCACCCAACTCGTGGGTCACTGTAGAAACGCAAACTCTGCCAGAGGGTATTTGAAGGATTCTAACCAAGCAAGATTTATGTAAATAAAAAATAAAGAAAGAAAGGAAGGAAGGAGAGAAGCAAGGAAAGGATGAGGAAGAAGAAAAAATAGGGAAAGAAGACAACTCAAACAGAAGTGCATTACTTTTCAGAGAAAGGACCACAATACACTTTTTTTCCTTAGAATTATTTCTGGATATCAAGCACCACAGAGCCATTCACACTCAAATGTATTTATTCTCCAGGACTTTATTTTATATTGACCACTCCTGCTAATGATTACCTAGTTTCACTCAAAGATCAGAGCAGCATGGTCCTTTTTCTAAAGATTGTCTATTGTTATAACAGATGGCATTACATCTTAGAGAATATTCGTCCACTCTTCACACATAATACTATATCCTGGCATTATATGTATAATATATGAATCTAACATATAAAGAATATTCTTTTTAAAACCTGCTCTTTTAAAGTGTCAAAGGGTTAAACTCCTGATAATAAATAATGCTTATGGATTACAGATATTTTCACTGTCATGAAATTGTTATATTATTCTCTCATTATACATGGACACAATTTTGGTGACATTTTGCTTATATATGAGAAAATGAAATTTGCCTGGTTCAATTTTATACAAATGTTTGAAATCTGTACAGGCTTTTCTTACTCTCAGTTAGAGGCTGTTTACAATACTCTTTTAGAGCAGGAAAGAATATCCTCAAACAACACCTAAGGCAACAGAGTCACATGGACACGTATGCCTTAAGGAATAGTAAGTTACCTAGTGATAGTATGACCCAATTAAACTATGTTCATCAAGTTAAGAACAGGCAAGACATAGAAGAGCTGAATTCAAATACTAAATATCTTACATGGAAGAAAAGTATCCAAGAACATTTACACTCATAGTACTCTGAATAATTGATGAATTTCAACCTGAAATTTAAATTGAGAGAGAGAGAGAGAAAATACCCTTAAGACAAAGGAAGGTGCAGACACTTTGGTATGAGAAAGAATTTAATGTCAATATAGTCTTTTCAAACAAGTAGCTAAATAATTTTATTTAACTCTTCTGGATATTTTGAAGCTCAAAATTCTCATGTTTGTGATAGTTTTTCATTATTATGAACTGCAACAAATGCAATGAAAGAATTAGGAGAGATGATACATATAAAACACTCATCACAGTGTTTAGTGCATTGGAACAGATCAATAAATGCTAACAACTATCACTGTTAGGATTTTATGAGTTTGGGCCCAATACTCATGACGTGAAAGAAAATGCATAATTTTATCATTGTGATATCCAATTCCTAGCCATTCACAGAGATTAAGGATCCACTTTGAGATTCTCATAGCATTCTTTTACAGAGAGGTAATCTTAGGGGAAGCTGGTCTATATACTCAGGTGTGACAATTTGAGTCTGAGTGAAAATGGGTTTATTACAATAACTTTCATTAAAGAATGTCAATCAAAGTAGAAAGTAACTTCAAATTATAATTTGGAAGGAAATTTTCACAATCAGTTCCATTTATCATTCTACATCTACAATGGTTTGCACAGAAGTGAGCTACTCCATCATGTGAGTACTTTTACATCTTACCTAGTCTATTGAATGTGAGTGTTCATATCTGTAGCATGAATAAGAATATGGTGTTTTAGTAAAAACAAACCTAAATAGTCATTCTAACTTGGAAGAGTATAATTCAACTAGAAACATGATCATGTGTATCAAAATCTTAGGTAAGAATATCTGTACAAATCTTCATTGCATTTCCATAAGCAAATTAAGAAAGATTAGTATCAAGTCTTAAGGTGGAAGAATAATGTGCTATTATTGCAGACAAAGCACAATGGTACATATGATTCTTAGACTTTAGCCTAAGAAAAGTGAACAAACAGATGACTCACAGATATGAATGAGTAGCATTGTATACATGCAAATTATAAATTGAAAATTCAAAATGAATAGGCCACTAAAAACAAAAGTGATGGGATAAAAATGTAAACATCCTCTATGACACAAGAATATTCCATGGACGTTCTGCTCTTTTATTAACTAAGATGCTGCACACGCTCAGATATCTCTGTTAATTTAGTGCATGCAGAAGGATATGAAGGAGTTTTTTAGGACCTGCACAGCCTCAATGCTTCATAAAATTTCACTTGTTCTTCACTTATCTTCATTTTTAATGAGATTCAGTTTTAGTACTATGATGCAGACTATTTGAATCTTCATAGGACACAGCAGGCTTCTGCATAATCACTGCAGTTGTGCATGTTTTCTCTGAAGGACAGAAGAATTATGTTTCCTTCATAACCAGGAGATACGTATCTGTTTTGGAAGTTGGGAGCAACTGGGTAACATACTCAGAGAAGGTAATGACTTTTGCTAATACAAACTGATTTTTTAAGCTATAGTGGGCTCACTAACTTTTGATCCCATGCATTCACCTTTAGCATCTCACACTTGATTCCACATGCTTAACCATGCGTGTTTGTTTTGGTTCATATAGATCAATTTTACAATTATTTTAGAACAGAGGTTTGTAGAAGAGAAAGAAAATGTGTGTCAACATTGATTACTACATAAAAAGCTCAAATTTTATATTTCTAAACTTTATGTAATACACTGTTTCACACATAGCACTTTTTCATTTTAAAATGATTTTTAATGCTGTTTAGTATTTTCATTCACTAGCTAGTAAACATCACCAGGCCTTCCTTACAGGGTCTGTGTAGTAGACAGCCTTGCAATCTCTGCAGTAAGTACACAACAGTATCCAGTTCTTTGTATCTTGGTGTTACTGTCATTAAAATGAATGAAAGCCCCAAATCAAGTTTTGATATTAACAATGAAAAGCCAAACCCTCAAACCTAAATAATAATCAGAGAAATACAAAGTAGCAAAAGTGGGAAACATTCTGCATACATCTGTGATTACCAAGTTTATCTCGCAATCAAAGTAAAACAGTAAATATGTAGTGGTAAATATGTCCAAAAATTGGGCTATAATTATGGAGTGTATAATAAACATGATTAAAGCCCAATGTTTGACTTCAAATCACTTGAGTGTGGACAAGTTCAGAAATTTGTTATGTACGAAAATAGAAAACTAGCAAGCATGCTTCACATAACAGGAAAGTAGACTACATGGTAGCAACGTTACCATTAGAGAGATAAATTGCATATGGACCATTCTTATAAAGATGATACTTAAATCCCTAACCCACTACATTTCCTCTGATCTCACCCTGTGTAACCAACTGCTTATTGGATTTCACCATATATTCCCATAAGTATCTCATACACAGTATTTATTTACATGCTTTTTTCTTTTTGTTGCTGTTAAATGAGGGATTGAACCTAAGTCCTCACACAGACTAGGTAAGCACTCCACTACCAGATTCAATCTCCAGTATTCTGTTTATTTTAAGACAGGCTCAGGGTTTCACTGAATTGCCCATGCTGGCCTTGAATTTACAAATCTCCTATCTCAGGCTCCGTAGTTACTGGGATTATAGACATACGCCACTGTGCCCAGCAACATGTACAAAATCAAATGAATTATTTCCACTCCTGAATTTTCTCTCTTCTATATTCATTCACTTCCTGAGTGATTAACATCATTTATCACTTACTAAAGTAAAAGGTATTGAATCCATTTTGATTTCTTCTTCGTTGCTCTTAACAATCCTCATTAATTAGCCATTAGTTTTCATTAATTAGACCTGAAAAATAGCTAACAGTAATTGAAAGGTTAGTATATCTCAGATACTATTCTAACATACCATAGTAGATCACCTAATTAAGTCCTTCAGAATTCTGTTAAAAACAAAATGAAAGAAGTGTGGAAGAAAGACTAAATGACCGTTCTGTGGCCACACAGTCATAAGACTCAATTGTGTATCAAGAGCCTGCCGTCCTCCATTTATGTATGATCTACCAAAACCTATAAAAGCATTATTTTATAACAGAATTTTCTTTTTTTAATTTAAATGTATTTATTTTGATTCATTTTACACATATGGAGTACAGCTGTTGTTTCTCTGGTTGTACACAAAGTAGAGTCACACCATCTGTGCATTCAGACATGTACACAGGACAGTGATGTCTGTCTCATTCTGTTATTATTATTACCCCCCACCCCAACCCCA
>JAJEJO010003521.1:113568-225211 GCA_020662805.1 Glaucomys volans
GCCCCCCACCCCAACCCCATCCCTCCTTTCATCTATGCAATCTATACTTCTTCCATTCTTACCTCCCTTCCACCCCACATTATTCATCATCATTCACTTATCAGAGAGATCTTTTGGTCTTTGGATTTTGGGGATTGGCTAACCTCACTTAGCATGACAGTCTCCAACATCATTCATTTACCGGCAAATGCCATAATTTTATTCTTCTTTATGGCTGAGTAATATTTCATTGTGTATATATACCACTGTTTTTTTATCCATCCTTCTATTGAAGGGCATCTAGGTTGGTTCCACAATCTAGCTATTGTGAATTGAGCAGCTATGAACATTGATGTGGCTCCATCACTGTAGTATGCTGATTTTAAGTCCTTTGGGTATAGGCCAAGAAGTGGAATAGCTGGGTCAAATGGTGGATCCATTCCAAGTTTTCTAAGGAATCTCCACCCTGCTTTCCATAGTGGCTGCACCAACTTGCAATCCCACCAACGTTTGAGTGTACCCTTTTCCCCACATCCTCACCAACACCTGCTGTTGCCTGTATTCTAAATAAAAGACATTCTAATTGGGGTAAGATGAAATCTTAAGGTGGTTTTGACTTGCATTTCTCTTATAACGAGGGATGTTGAACATTTTTTCATTAATCTGTTGATTTCTTGTAGATCTTCTTCTGTAAAGTGTCTGCTCATTTCCTTGGCCCATTTATGGATTAGGTTATTAGTGTTCTTGGTGTAAAGATTTTTGAGTACTTTGTAGATTCTGAAGATTAGTGCTCTATCTGAAGTGTGTGTGGCAAAGATTTTCTCCCACTCTGAAGGCTCTCTCTTCACATTGTTGATTATTTCCTTTGCTGAGAAAAATCTTTTTAGTTTGATTCTATCCCAATCATTGATTCCTGTTTTTATTTCTTGTGCTATGCGAGTCATGTTATGGAAATCTGGTCTTAGGCGAACAAGATGAAGATTTGGACCTATTTTCTCTTCTATTAAGTGCAGGGTCTCTGGTCTAATTCCTAGGTCCTTGATCCATTTTGATTTGAGTTTTGTACAGGGTGAGAGATATGGGTTTATTTTCATTTTGTTGCATATGGATTTTCAGTTTTCCCAGCACCATATGTTGAAGAGGCTATCTTTTCTCCATTATATATTTTTGGCTCCTTTGTCAAGGATGAGATACCTGTATTTATATGGGTTTGTCTCTGTGTCCACTATTCTGTACCATTGATCTATCTGTCTATTTTGGTGCCAACACCATGCTGTTTTTTTACTATTTCTCTGTAATATAGTTGAAGGTCCGGTACTGTGATACCCCCTGCTTTGCTCTTCTTGCTAAGAATTGTTTTAGCTATTCTGGGTTTCTAATGCCTCCAAATGAATTTCATGATTGCTTGCTCTATTTCTTTGAGGTTCATCATTGGGAGTTTAATTGCAATTGCACTGAATTTGTGTAGTGATTTTGGTAGTAAGGCCATTTTGACAATATTAATTCTGCCTATCCAAGAACATGGGAGATCTTTCCATCTTCTCAGACTTTCTTTAAATTCTTTCTTTAGTGTTCTGTAGTTCTCATTGTAGACGTCTTTCACCTCTTTTGTTAGATTGATTCCCAAGTATTTTTTTTTTTTTTGAGGCTATTGTGAATGGGGCAGTTTTCCTAATTTTCTCTCAGAGAATTCATCATTTATGAATAAAAATCATTCGATTTATGAGCATTAACTTTATATCATGCTACTTTGCTGAATTCATTTATGAGTTCCAGAAGTTTTCTGGTGGAATTTTTAGGGTCTTCTAAATAGAATCATGTCATCCACAAATAGGGATAGTTTGAGCTCTTCATTTCCTATTCATATCCCTCTAATTTCTTTGGTCTGTCTAATTGCTATGGCTAGAGTTTCAAGGACAATGTTGAATAAAAGTGGAGAAAGAAGGGATCCCTGCCTTGTTCCAGTTCTCAGGGGGAATGCTTTCAATTTTTCTCCATTTAGAATGATGTTAGGTGTTGGCTTAGCATAGACAGCCTTTATAATGTTAAGGAATGTTCCTACTATCCCTATTTCTTCCAGCATTTTGACCATGAATGGGTGCTGTATTTTATCAAATGCTTTTTCTTCATCTATTGAAAAAATCATGTGGTTCTTAACTTTAAGTCTGTTGATGTGGTGAATTACATTTATTGATTTCCAGATGTTGCATCCCTGGGATGATCCCCACTTGATCATGGTACACTATCTTTTAATATGCTTTTTTATACTATTTGTTAAAATTTTGTTAAGTATTGTTGCATTTTTGTTCATTAGGGATATTGGTCTGAATTTTTCTTTCCTCGATGTGTTCATCTCTAGTTTTGGTATCAGGGTGATATTAGCTAAAACTTTGCTTCCTTTCCATTTATTAAATAAACAAATTTGTCTGTTTTGAAACTTACTTCATGTATTTTAAAGTATATGAATTCTAAAATAAAATGAATATTATAAATCCATTACATAATATTAGGAAAATGAAGTAACCTAAATGGCTGACATCTTTCCTTCCCTTCTACATATATCTACATGTGTCTTCATAAAGACCATGATGATCAGTTCTGAGACTCATCCTTGTTTTATCATATGTCAACATAAATCTTCCATGTTAATTAACTGTCTATTTCCTAATGAAGGAATAAATTAACTCTCAAGTAGATATAACTGGGATATAAGATGAATTTTTAAAGAGAGCAATAAGGTTACCCTTGAACATGACTCTCAGTTTATTGCTCTATGATGCATTTCCCGTGATATCTAAAAATTAATTTTGAAATGTAAAACCTGGGTAGCAAAACCCTTCAAATTATTTCAGAATAGAATTGAATAGTTTTTTAAGTGGGAGTAATGAAATAAACCAAGCATTAGCCCACAACCTTGTAGTGATTGGTATTTGTTTTAGAAGAAAAGATAAAATAAGTCCAAATGTACATTACATAATGATTTTCATGAGGTTTATAAATTTCTTACCTGAAGTTTGTAGCAGAAACTTTAGTAGTATGAATTGATCATTAGGAAGAAGTTCAACCTAAGTAAACCCTAGTGGGGTAAAAGTGATATGAGGAGAAATGTGGCCTTCAATGAAGAAAAGAATAAATACATTTGTTTACACCTAGTAATCGTCACAATTGCAGTACAAATCTTGCTAATTTTTTGTTAAAGTTTCTCTTGGTTCCCTGGCAACTGTTGGGTTTGAATATTGCCTTTATTATCTATTATGGATACATCTGAAATAATGAGTGACAATGATTAGTAAGATTGGAAATATTATTAAGAAATATATGCCATTAATATCTTTTGAATTCAATGAAAAATTACTATTTTTATTCTTAAATATAAAATTATATTTAATGAAATGTGTTTATTCCAGCATTTAGCTGCACTCTATAATGACAAGATTGAGTGATTTTATTGATGTCTGTCTTATTTTAAAAGGTTTATTTTATTTTATTTTATTTTTTATTTTATTTTACTTTATTTATTTGGTACCAGGAATTGAACTCAAGTCACTTAACCACTGAGTTGCATTCCCATACCATTTTTGTATTTCGTGTAGACACAGGGTCTCCCTAAGTTGGTTAGGACCTCAAGAAGCTGCTGAGGCTGGCTTTGAACTCACCATTCTCCTGCCTCAACCTCACAAGCCTCTTGATTACAGGCATCTGACACTATGCCCAGCTTTAAAGGTAATATTTTAGATCAGTAAATAAATAATATTTTTAATTACACACTTTCATTTCATAATATCCTTGGGAGAGAATTTACTATTTTTTTTCTAAAATATTTTATTTATTTTTTGGTACCAGGGATTAAACCCAGGGGTCCTTAACCACTGAGTCACATCTCCAGCACTCCCCCACTCTTGTGTTTTCAAATTTTGAGAGAAGGTCTTGCTAAGTTGCTGAGGTTGGTCTCAAATATGCATTCCTCCTTCCTCAACCTCCCAGTTGGTGGGTTACAGGCATGTGCCACCATATGTGGTTTGTGTAAATGTTTGAATGTAAAATAGAATAAATCAAGTTAGTATGTCTTTTGGCACAATGTCCCAAATATTTCATCTATAATTATAATTAAGTTCTGGGGCAGCACATCATCTCTTATTGAGTTGACAAACAAATGTGACAATAAATTTCATACAGATTATAAATAGGGAAGAGTTCTGAGAAAGACACTCTTTGCCTGATGATACTGGAGGGATAACAAGGAATCACCACACAGCTCTTCAAGTCTCCTTGGATTGCACAAACCTAACTACAAATATTCTTGTCGATTCAAGGAGTGCAAAGTTCAAACTAGACAAAAGAGAATTGATGCATGTTGTATAAAATGATCTTCATCATTCAATTGCTTTTATAATTTAATTATCAATTAAAAGAATGAATGATCCAGAAAATATTTCAACACAAGATGTCAGATGAAAACATCTGAGATTCTGGACAGTTTATAATAATTTTTTGTCTTCATACCTGGAAGACTGCATGAGTGATAATTTTTTGATACCTTTTTTTCACTAAAAATCTGTTAGGCCATGCCTTATTGTCTTTTTATGATCTCTGGCACAAAAGAAAGCCTTGAGGTCAACAATATTTTTCCAGACAAAATGCCAGCATTTGTGAGACTATGTGCGCATTTTGGATTTATATTTGCTTTAGGCACCTTTTTTGCTGCTGGAACTCAATGATCTGACTGTCACAATTATAGAGAAGGAAATGTTTATTTGAGAGCGCATGGTTTCAGAGGTCTTAGTCCATAGAAGGCCGGATTCACTCTTGAGGGCTAGAGGTGAAGCAGAACATCATGGCAGATGAACATGGCAGAAGGAAGCAGCTTGCATCATGAGGAACCAGAAACGTTCCCCTCTGCAGATACCAAATATATACCCCATAACCATGCCCCAATTCCCACCTCCTTCAGCCATACCCTATTGCTTTGATTAATTCCATCAGGCATTAATTCACTGATTGGGTCAAAAAACTCAGAACCCAATCATTTCTCCTCTGAACCTCCCTGCATTTTCTTGCATGTGAAGTTTTGGGGAATACTTCACCTCCAAACCATAACAATATTATTCTTGTATATCATTTTATCATAATGTGTCCAGGTAAAAAACTTATTTAGTAATATGGATTCTTTTTGACCAAAGAGATTTTGTTTGGTAACTTTGATTTTTAAAATAGTTTGGGGCTAGGGATGGAGCTCAGTGGTAGAACCATTATGTATATTAGGCTCTGGGTTAAGTCTCAGCACAAGGGGGAGAAATCAAAGCTGGGGGTGAGTGGGAAGAACCAAATATCAAATCAAATATATTAACTATAACGTAGAAGATTTTTTTTTCCTCATCCAGGAGTTTTACATGCATATATAGTTACATGTCCATCTGGGCAGAATGATTCAAAACATTAATTTTGAAAATATTGAGTAGGGTGATGTCCAATTTGACAAAAGAAACTCCAAATAAGGAAAACATATTATGAAAGTTGGTATAGTAGACCTAAAGTCTCCCTATGATTGTAATTAATTTCTAGTTGGAAAAAAGCACTGTTTCTCCTACTCACACTCCCTCACAGACTTGTAGGCAAAGTCACCTAACACACACACACACACACACACACACAGCCTGTTGATTCTGTTTCTCTACAAAATGCTAATTAGTTCAGTGAGGTAGCCCATGCCTATAATCCCAGTGGCTTGCAAGGTTGAAGTAGGAGGATTGCAAGTTCAAAACCAGCCTCAGCTACTTAGCAAGGTCCTGAGCAATTTTGGGAGACCCTGTCTCAAAATTTATAAAGAGAGAGAGAGAGAGTGAGAGAGAGAGAGAGAGAGATAAGAAAAGAGAAAAGAATGAGAGAAAAAAAACATGACCAATTAACTCAGATTATCTAAGATGCTCCCACTTCAGTCATTGATGGTATCTGCTTCTCACTCTCTTGGAACAGTGTTCTGAGCCTGTTGTGTGAACAGCCTCCACCCAGCTTGGACCTTGGCACTAATCTAAGAGAGTGAAGCAATATCACCAAAGCTTCCTAAGGACTCTACTTTGAAGTCACATTGAACCTCTCTAGAGTTCTATTAGGTCAAATAAGTTCACTAGCCAACCCTAGAGGCAGAGCAGGACAAGTTGTGACAGCCATACTGCAAACATTCTACTGCATCATGCACTCTCAAGGAGCTCCTCAGATTTAACAGCTTTGGGGACAATTCTTTTCTCCTGTGAACAATTTAATATACTTTTTTCAATATGAATTCTCATTGCATTTCATTACAATTTCCGTTTTCTGTGCTTTAACGTTCACGGAGCACTTATATGTGCTATTCTAAGTACTGTGTGTAAGGTAAACAATTTAATTCTTACCACAACCTTTTCAGTTAGGTAATATTATTATGCATTATTTCTACAAAACAATCTAAGACAAAGAAAGTTTATGTAACTTGCCCAAGACTTAATTATTCAGTTGGGATTCAGATGAAGGCTTTCTGACTACAAGGTCTGAATGCTTAACCATAATGTAACTAAAACATGAATTTTAAAACTGCATCTTATTTGTTATTTCCTAGGAACTTTGAATGCAAGAATAGATAAAGTCCTCACTATCCAAATGTGGTAATATCCATCTGGCTTCTATGACTGGTAAATAACTGAAGAGAAAATTGCCTTTGTTCTTTTCCCACATGATGCTAGCAAATTCCTTTCACTCATCTTTGTTATGCCAAAACCAAACAAAAAACAAAAAATTAAAAACCCCAAAATAAAACAAAACAAAACCTTAAGTCCACTATTAATAATACATTTCAAAACTATTATTAAAAATAAATTAAAATTAAGTAGTATTCTTTAACAGGATATATATTAATAAAATTTGTATGTTAATAGTACTAAAATAAATTTACATAATTAATTCCATGGAAAAAAGGCAGTTAATGAAACCAAATATCCAAGTATGAATTGACAAAGAATGCATTAAGTAAGAGAGAAATTAATTTTCCTAAAATGACAATGAACCAGTTTTACAAGGAAATCTTAGAATCATTTCTGTTAAATTTAAAAATAAGACAACAATACCATTAACTTCACTACTACTGTACGCATGCTTTTCAAAATACATTCAGTAAAATTAGACAAAGACTATAACTAGTCTTGTAAATATTGAAAGGGAGGATATAATTTATATTTAGTTCATTTGAACATATATTTGAAAACTATTATAAAGTACAAGTGAATACATAAAGGAAATTGAAAGATGTAAAATTTAAGTTATGAGCAGAACTCTACACAAATAGTGAACAGTAGACATACAAGAAGAAAGTTAAGGTGTTCGTAATACCAACAAAGAAGATAAAATTACTAGGCATTAATTTAACAAGATATATTCAAAACCTTTATGAGAAACAATTGTAAACACCCAGAAATACAAAAAGTAGTCTCACTTTTTGTTTCAAAACCTATATGAGAAACAATTGTAAACACCCAGAAATACAAAAAGTGGTCTCACTTTTTGTTTCAAAACCTATATGAGAAACAATTGTAAACACCCAGAAATACAAAAAGTGGTCTCACTTTTTGTTAAATGAAATGAGTGCTTTTCTTTCCATCCTTTTCAAATTCTAGTTCTCCCTGCTTTGTCATTTTCAGACTCTTACTCTGACTACTCATACGCTCAATGTGGAAAAACAAGAGAAGATGATTGCTTATTTCATGTAATTTACCAATGCTGCCTGAAAGTGCAGAGGTGGTATAATGAAACAAGGTAGAGGAAAGGTTAAAACCCAGGGTAACATTTCTATCTGTTCCTCTTTCAGCATCCATGGAGGAAATTCTGGTGTTCACAAAACTAACATTTCTGGATTCCCCTTTCTGCAGATGCAAGTTCTTAGACTTTGGCAATTCCTACAGCATTCCAGATGAGACAAAAACTAAAACTTAGTAGAATATTTTTACATTAACTAATTTGCCTTCTCATGGGAAAAATTTCAAATATATTTTTCCTTTTTTTCTAAGGAGATTTTAATTGACATTTATGATTGAGAAAGAAAACTTTCCTATCCATTCCTTCTCAAGAAACAACTATGCAGGTACCAATCCAGGTGGTAATAAGGGGAAAGTTGGTATTGAGGCTATCTTTATCGTTTGCTGTTCTTGAAAGTATTTTCTTGGCATTTTTAATTAATCAATTAATTTGTTTATTTTTGTGTTACTGGGGATTAAATGCAGGGACACTCTACCACTGAGCCACACCACTGGATTTTTTTGTATGATTTTCACACAAGGTCTCTTATTTGTCCAAGTTATCCTCCAACCTGTAATCCTCCTGCCCCAGCCTCCCCAGTCACCACCACACCCAGTGGGATACATGATTCTACATGTATTTTACATGATTTTTACATGTATTCTACATGATTTTATGAGAATGAGACACAAAGCTCTCAAAGGTATCAAAAGTGCCAAGATAATATTACTAATTTCCAATAACACACATCTATATCAATTTACATTTAAAATATAAATACTCTGTTAAAATAATTTAACAATTTCTAAAAACATAAGATCCCTAACACATCTTCTCTAGTTTCTATGATATCAATATCATAAGTTCAGAAATTAAACAAACTCCCATGTTGCTAAAATACAAAAACACAAAGTGAATGGCATTATGAAAAATATATGGAATAAAAAGATAAGAATATAGCACTGGGTTGAAACAGGGTCTCAATAAATAGATATTAAAACTTGATGAATTATATTTGGAGATATACTTTATTACTAAAATGATGCCAGCTTTCAGTGCAATAAATGTATTCCTGTATTTTCTCCAAAATAATTACATGTGACAACTTACTGATCTTGGGAAAATGATAGGATTGGATAAAGTTTTCTTTTCTAGTGTGATTGCCTCCATCCACATGGAATGGGGATCATCCACCATGTTTCCTGGGTAGTTCTCATAATGTAGAGACTGCTGTCATGTATGAAAGGAACGATATCACAAGATAATCTTTTATTTTCTTGTCACTTTAAAGTCACATAGAAGAATTTCCATAAGAAAGGACAGAAGAGATATGCTTTGAAAAACTTTTAATAAAGGCACAGATACTTTCTCTCTAATGACCCATTTTATCTTTATGTCTCTCAAAACTATGACAAAAAAAGCTTACATAATAATACAAAGTGCTATTTGAAAACACTTCATTTGTTCTCTATAAAAGCATTTGATTAAAATAAATAATTTTAAACTCAAAGTAAAAAAGCCAATCTGCAATCATAGTTTCAGTCAAGAAGAACAAATTGTATAGGGAAGCTCAACTTGATAGGCAATATGATAAGGTAACGCACTATAATCTTCTAGAGTAGAGTTTAGTTACTGCTTAACATTATTTTAAGCAATTTGTTATTGGAGTGTATATGTTGCTAAATAACCTGATTAAGCTTTTAATGTATTCATATAATTATTGTAACTTATAAATAGTACAAGCTCAAACATAAAAGGCCATACTTTCTAAATATCAAGAAAACTTGTGAGTAGAGAATAAATGTAAAATTTCCCATAAAATATGTTGTGCATATTCATCTTGGTTTTGTATTTGTATGTATACATGTACACTCAAGCTACTCATGTAGTTTGTTTTATAATATATATCCATGCATGTTATATAAATGTGTCAAAAACAAGGTATCTAATACACACAAGCACACCTAGATTAGCTTTAGTTTTACGCCCTTAGCACATTATGAAAATCCTAATGATTTGAACTTGTCATATCTAGTAAGCACTACCAGGCATCTTCCAGGTGAGGGCAGCACATTTTAAAGCCAGATAAACTACTTAAGGAAAAAGAAGTGCTCAGTAAGATCTAGGCTTACCTAACACCTAAACATTTAGAGTCATCAAAAGATGCACGCTGCATATTATAGTTTTAAATTGCTTTTACACACAGTATCTTCTTTATTCATTGCAAAAGTTTGGTGATGTTAGCATTATGTCCAGATGATGAAAGCAAGATCACGGAAATCCCAGTAGTTCTGATATTTCCTGGCAATTGAAAGCTGGAATTATACTCTACTTTCAACAATTACATATTTCTCATTTTTCTACATAGTTTTAATTTTTTTATTTGTTCATTTTGTTCTCTTCACAAAATTGTTATTATTTAGAGGTATTACCTATGTGGAGAGTGATTACCTATACAAAATGCAAATACAGTGGAAAATGAAAATTATTCAAACAAGAAAAAGCAAAAGAAAACGTAGCATTAGTATATTAGATTTAACATAAATTTGAGTAATCTTCATAAATGTATTTATTAGAGGAGATGTCTGATTAATTTACAAAGTTAAAATGCTAAAATATCAATTGCTATAAAATTAAGAACTATGGATTTCTTGAATTCCATTATATATATATACATGTATATATATTTAAACACTGAATGTGTTTTTATGAAGTGGTAAATGAAAAGGAAAGAATTTAAGGTTGCTTTATTTCTGTGTCTTCAATAAATGCAAGGTTACTTAGAGTTAAAATTCTAACAGGTGTAATTCAATATACAAAACATAGAAAAGATTCCAGGTGTGTTTCAATTAAGGTATTATAGAAAACAAAGTATTTCATCTTACTGAATTGGAGTAATTTTTCTAAATTCAGAAATTTTATAGGGATTGTTTCAGAATGTACATGTTTCAAAAGGGTCAATAACTAAGAAAGAGATATAAGAAAGTTTTAGGTATGGAAACGTTTAATGTGGAAAGTAGAAACAAAAATGAATGTTTCTGGATAAAAGTCCTTTTCTATGGTAAAATAAAACAGGTGTAGAATGTCTAAGTAAGTAGCACAAGCTTTGTAACTCAAAGGGAAACTCAAAAATTTGTGTGTGACTAAGTTGACCATAGCACAATCGGGTAAAATAATTTGTTTCTTTCTAAGTTCAAATATTAAAGTACTGATATAAAACAAAATTTAATCCTCTATGTGTTGAGCAGCAAGTGTTTCTTAAAATATTAATCTACTTTTATATATCCAGATAATTTCTTGTGACTGCAAAATTTTTATCCTTAAGGGAAATTTGTCTTAATGGAATTAGAGTTTGTAAAACTGTGGTTAAAAAACGACTGTTATTTTAGTGTATTACAATACACTATGGATTCTAAATATTTTTTAAATCTAAACTTGATTAATATAAGAACATCAGTGTAATTGTGGTGCTGTTACTGGCTTCTTTGTATAGTGGCCTTATTCATGTCCTCCAAATTTGCAAGTCTTTAAAATACAAGACTTGAAAAAACATTGGCCGAGAAGGTGTTCTTCAAACTAAAGATTTCTGGAGCAAGAGTCTCTTTCAGACTTATAGAATAGTAACAAATTTAATTGGGAATTTATTTTTATCATTTAATATTTTATAATTGGATTAAAATAACCTGTCATCAATAAGTTATATATAAGATTTCATGTTTCTCTTTACAGTGGAATGGGACCTTAAAAGCATTTTTTGAAGGTAATAAGAAAAGCCTGGTTTATTGAAAGCTTAACAATGTGAAAGATGAAGACATTTTGTAATTTTCCCACAAAAAGGGATTAAAAACTCTCTTATCTTGTTTCATTCATGGTTCAGAAGTATTGTTGGATTGTGTTAACTGATATTTGGAAGAAATATATGATATCTTTGTAAATTAATATTTTATTTTAAAGAGAGGCAAAACTCAGCTTCCGAAATGAAACACTTTACCTAAATTTTCACTAAGGACTCTGTTTCTCACCTTATTCTGAAAGAATGAATGGAGACTTTGGAGACTTGCTGCCAGGAGAGGTTCTGTTCATTAGAAAAGTTTGTTGCTTTATATAGAATCTTGGAAGGGAACTAACTATGCTATCTGCATATTGCCAGCGAGGCATTTGCCTATAGGTCAGCTAGGGCCCAGGGTGAAGGTGTTGCTACCTGATTGGGTGGCTAAACGCGCCTGCGGGAAGCAGACTTTCAGGAAGAGAAACCTGCTGGGCACCATTTTAAGGAAAGGGGGAGGGGCAGGGGGGAAAATAGAAGGGGAATTAATGAGGTAAATGGAGTCAATGGAGTCAATATTCCTCCCTTCTTGTTTTTTTATGAGGAGATCATCAGTCTCTCTGGCTGCTTCCTGCTGAGTGGGGGCGACATGGGGGGTAGGGAGGAAGAGTTGACTGCATATTCCCCAGAAAAGGGCTGCAAAGTATGCGAGGGTGTCGGACATCAGGTCCGGGAACGTCCCTTGCAGGAGTAGCATTGGATTGCTTCAGACCAGTCTAGGTGGGAGTGTACAAGAGGTATGAGCCAGGCGTCTGCATGGAGCTCCATCAGGAAGTACTTCCACTGATCATAGATGGAGGAGGTTGAAGCCAGAGCTGGAGACATCTTGGGAAGGGAGGGGGTGATACTCCTTTAAGAGAAGCTGGTTGAAAGTTTGATTAGTGATTTTTTGGAGCTGGCCTTGAAGGAACCTTATGATACAGGGCAGGAAGGAGCAGAATAGGAGAAGTCCGAGGAAGGGCCCTAAAAATGGGAGGACGTAGGTGAGGAAGGGTGATGAGAAGTAGTCTGATAAAGGACTAGTAGCGGGTGATTTCTTTAGTTGAGCAGAGAGATCCTGTAGTTTAACAACATTCTGCTCGATAAGGCCAGATTCATTAATGTAATAGCAACATTCTTCCTTCAGGAAGAGGCAAGTTCCTCCCTTCTCTGTGGTGAGGAGGTCGATAGCCCGTCTGTTTTGTAGGGTTACCTGAGCAATGGAAGTTACTTGCCGCTGGAGTGAGCTTAAGGACTCCACTGTGGTATCCAGAGCTGATTGCAGTTTCTCCTGGAGGTCTCTAGATGCCCAAAGGGAGTGGCCCAACACTCCCCCCAAGAGACCCATTTCCGCTACTGAAGTTGTGAGGGTGAGGCCAACAAGAACTAGCAGGAAAACAGCCTGACAGATGCGAGGGTGAGGAAGGAGCTGTTGAAGTTCAGAAGAGGAATACAAGGAGAGCTGAGGGACCACTGTGACTAAAAGGCAAGTACCAGTGACATTGGCAGTGGAGGAGAACAGAGAGCTGTTGCACCAGAGGAAGTGCCCTGGTTAAACAAATTTGGGTATTGTTGGTATGGGGTAAGTAGTGGCGCGGGGGGGGGGGAAGAGGTGCTGAGTGGGGACAGGCAGATGAAAGGAAAGAAAGGAGGTGTCATTTGAGAGGAAAGTCTTGGAGAGGGAGGTGAGGGATGGATACAGATTGACCAGAGGAGGAAAAGTTGTAAGTGGAGGGGGTGGAGTTGTCCGCCATGAGTGGCACTGCTGCAAGGAGGGGACAAGTTAGGGATGACAAAGAAAGCATTGCGAGGTGGGGATGGAGATGGTGGTTGAGTTTAGAAGATTGAGGAGGTTTAAGGTCTGATTTAGCAGGGTGAGCCAGGTAAGAGGGGCAGCTTTATTTGTATCAACTTCATCAATGAGTTTGTTAAGTTGCATTTCTGACTCCTGGATGTACTCAATAACCTTAGTTTTGGCCTTGGGGGGTGTTGCAAGGGTACAGACGATGGACATCCATCCCATGGGTTTCCTAGCATAATCCTGCGCATAGACAGCAATATTAAATAGATCATCCCAAAAATTATCCTTGGGGTTCGTGAGCTCAAAAGCATAAAAATATAGTTGGTGTAGGCTCTGCCATTGGTTCTTGGGTACATCAGACCAGAGGAGCTTCTTGAAGTAAGGGGAGGAGTATTGGCCTCTCTCTGCGTAGTGAATTTTGCAAGACCAGTAGGGGCATCCCCCGTAAATATCTTCCCAGTGGTGACAATACTCGTCCTGCCGGTCCTTCGCAAGGCAGAGGTATGGGTATGCCGTTGTGGCAGTATTAAGAACCTTGCAATCAGCACAGGACAGCGTAAGACGTATATAGGAACAGTTTTTAATGAAACAAAGTTGTTCGTCCACAGTCCAGACGGTAGTGGTGCCATAGACTGTGGTGTACTTTTCCTGAACAGTGAATTTGTACATGGTAGCTGGAGGGGGTTTGGGGTTATAAGCTACAAGGCACAGGGAAGAAGTGATAGAATGATGGGTGAAAGAGGTTTGAAAGGTGGAAAGGGTTTATGGTGTGGAGGAATCATGTTCAGCAATAGAAGGCAGCGATGGTGTACACGAGATGCGGAGGCGCAGGAGGTTAGAGGGTGAAGGAATGCAGGTATATGAGGGGGTAGATGACTCTGGGGTGGAGGCAGAGGTGGTGTCGGCAGGTTCCGCTGGTTTCAACCTGGAAATATGAATCCAAGGGGTAAGGTGATTATCAGACATTGAGAGTTTTGCAGCAGTTGGGGTACACAAAATTACAGGATATGGTCCTTCCCATTTTGGAGTCAGAGAAGCCCTAGGTTCAGGAAGATTATAGAAGACCAATTGGCCTAGGTGCAATGATAGATTGTTCTGTAAGGCAGATGGGTCTGGAAGTAGCCAATCCTGGTACTTCCATAGTTCAGCACGGAGGTGAGAGAGTAAAGGTAAAGCTACAGTACATAGTATAGGTCCCTGGGTAGCCGTAATACCAGGAGGTAGGAGGGGCCTACTGAACATGATTTTGAAAGGGGAAACGTTGGTAGGTTTCTTTGGGAGAGCCCTGACCCTAAGTAGAGCAAGGGGCAGGAGACGGGTCCAATCAAGGTGTAATTACAGAGATAGTTTAGTTAAAATGTCCTTTAAAGTTCTATTGGCTCTTTCCACCTTTCCTGATGCCTGTGGCCAATAGGAACAATGTAGGTGCCAGGGGAGGGAGAGTGATTGAGATAATCTCTGTATTATCTGAGCAGTGAATTCTGGGCCATTATCTGACTGGATGGATGTAGGCATCCCAAACCTTGGGATGATCTGAAAAAGGAGAGTGGAGGCCATGGTGGAGGCCTTTTTGTTAGATGTTGGGAACGCCTCCACCCAACCCGAGAAAGTATCAATAAAGACCAGGAGATACTTAAAGCGCTGGACAGGAGGCATGTTAGTGAAGTCAATTTGCCAATCAGCTGCGGGGCTAATTCCCCTAGCCTGATGAGAGGGATAGGGTCTGGGTCTGAGGGGGGTGTTGGGATTGGTGCATTGGCAAATGGTGCAAGTAAGGGAAAGGTTTTGTAATAGGGCTTTGTCTGACGGGGTTAGTGGAAAGAAGGTTTGCAAAAAATGGGAGAGTGTTTGGGGGCTTGAGTGGAACAAATCATGAAGAAGGTGGAAAAGGGGGCATCTATCATTGGGAAGAGGGGAGTAAGGGCCTGCTTGTGAGGTGTCTTGGGAGGTCTCCAATTCGGATGTCAGGACTGGAGGAAGAGAGTCACAGGTGGGCCCAGGGTCCAGGGGACCTGTTGCAACAGCTGCTGCTCGTGCAGCAAGATCTGCCTTGTGGTTACCCTGGGTTATTGGGGAATTATCTTTCTGATGGGCTTTACAGTGGGTGACCCCCAACTGTCGAGGCAACTGAGAAGCCTCCTGTAGTTTGGTAATTAATGCTGAATTCGTTACATTATTTTCTTTTGTATTGAGTAACCCTCGTTCTTTCCATATGGCCACATGGGACAGGAGGATATGGAAAACATATTTGGAGACTGTGTATAGGTTAAGAATTTTCCCTTCAGCGAGGGTACAAGCCCGGGTAGCAGCTATGAGTTCAGCTTGCTGGTTGGTGGTTCCCTCCGGTAATGGTTGGGCTTCTATGATTGATTGGGGGAGACCACTGCAGAACCTGCATAGTGTGTTCGGTCCTTCCGGAAAGAGGATCCGTCCCTAAACCAGGTGAGGTCAGCATGTGGAAAGAGGCCTTCAGAAATGGAAGAGTGACAGGGTATAAAGTTTTGGAGGGCTTCCAGGCAGTTGTGAAGTGGTGTGTTCGGGGAATGCGGCATTGGGAGTAGAGTGGCGGGGTTTAAGGGTGGACAAGGGAGAAAGGAGATAGTAGGATTTTCTAGAAAAGAGGATAGAAGAGCTAAGATCCTAGATGGTGGCAGGGATTGAAGGGCTTTATAGGCAAGTAGGTCCTTAAGGTGATGGGGTGAAAGGATGGTGAGTGGTGCCCCAAAGGCTAGTTTATAGGCTTCTTTTTGCAATAAGTGTCCAGCTGATAGGGCTCTCAAACAGGGGGCCCATCCCCGTACAGTGGGATCTAGCTGTTTGGGTAAGTATGCCACAGGGGCAAAGGAGGGACTGTAGGTTTGTCCTAAGACCCCTAGAGCTTGTCCACCGTTTTCATGGACATAGAGAGAAAAGGGTCTGGTGAGGTCAGGGAGGTGAAGTGCTGGAGCTTCAACTAGGGTTTGTCGGAGCCTGAGGAAGGAGCGAAGGGGTGAGGAGGATAGAGGCTCTTCGGGTTTCCCCTTCGCCAAGTCATAGAGGGGTCTCACTAGCAAAGAAAAGTTTGGAATCCAGGCTCTAAAATATCCGGCCAGCCCCAGGAAGGACAAGATTTCTGCCTTGGTGTTTGGGACAGGAAGGGAAAGTAGGAGTTGTTTCCTGTCTAAGGTTATTTCCTTCCTCTGTGGAGATAATTGAAAGCCTAAATATGTCACGGTTGTGAGGGAGATTTGAGCTATGGAAGGGGATATGTGATACCCCCTGTCAGCCAGGAAATTTAGGAGTGAAGTGGTATCTGTTTGGGATTAGGAGGGGCTGCAGAGTAAGAGGTCATCCATATATTGTAGGAGAATAGATTTGGGGTGCGATGTATGGAAGACATTAAGGTCTTGGGCCAGGGTTTGTCCAAAAATATGGGGACTATCACAGAACCCCTGGGGGACAGTCCAAGTAAGCTGCTCAGAGTGTCGCATGTGGGGGTCCATCCAAGAGAAAGCAAACTTGTCCTGGGAAGAAGGGTCAAGAGGGATGGAAAAGAAGGCATCTTTCAGATCTAAGACTGAAAAGTGCATAGAGGAAGCTGGGACCTGGGATAACAAAGTATAGGGGTTAGGGACTAGGGGATGAATGGGAACAACAGCAGTATTGATCAGACAGAGGTCTTGAACCAGGCAATATGTTCCATTTGCCTTCTTGACTGCTAGGATGGGGGTATTGAAGGGTGAGTGCATATGGCGGAGATATCCCTTTTGGTAAAGGGACTCAATAATGGGTTGAAGCCCAAGGAGGGCGGTGGTACTCAGGGGGTATTGGGCCTGATGTACGAATTTAGAGGGGTCCTTCAGCTTTATGGTTATTGGTGTGCAATGAGCAGCAGAAGGACTGGTGGTGTCCCATACTGCGTTGTTAACAGGGTGTGTCAAAATGGGAAAGGAGGTGTCTGGTACAGGATTGTGACCCCTAGAATTGTGATCCTCCAAAATAAGAGCCAGAAGGAAGGAGGTCATGGGTGAGAGAAAAGAGTGTAAGGGTTTGAAACCACTGGGTGGATGAGAATGACTGCCTCATTAATTAGGCGGAGGTCCTGGACTAAACGATAATCTCCTGAGGGTTTATGTACTGGCAATATGGGGATGTTACAGGGGGAGTCGGTAGGGATGAGGAATCTCTGAGTAAGTAACTGATCTATGATGGGTTTAAGTCCTTCCCGGTAGGTACAGGAAATAGGGAACTGAGGACATAAAGGAAACCTAGTATGAGGTTTTAGTTGGATGTGGACTGGCTTGTGGTGGGAGGCAATGACTGGCTTGGAGGTGTCCCAGACTTGGGGGTAATACACTTGGGAAGAAGTTGTAGGGTGGCTCCCAGAAGTTGAAGAACATCTCTGTCTAGGAGGGAGACTGGACAGCAAGGAATAACCAGGAAACAGTATGTGAAAGAATGTCCCTCCAGGGTATAGGCTAACTTAGCTGTTCTGTTTTGCAAAGAGGGTTTCCATCAATTCCCATAACCAAAACCTGGGAAGGAAATAAAGGCCCAGAGTGGGCAGGCAAAACAGAATAGGTACCTCCTATGTCCATAAGGTTACCCTGGGGCATGCCCTGGGCTCAGTGATCCTCGAGTCCAGGCTTCTTCAATCTTCTTCGAATCCCAGCAGTTGAGGGGAAGGGACCACCTGGCTGGTCACACCCCTGTGTATAGGCGTTAGGGAGGGACCAGCCATAAGGTAGTCAGTTTTCCAGTGTGTCCTGCTTGTTTACTTGTGGAGACAACTTGGTTGGGGCCATGGCTTGACCCTGGCAGAGAGGACAGCTGGTCCTCCTTTGGAGTTCTTGCTGGAGCAGCAGGCCACAGGTTAACTACCAGGGACTGGAATGGAGTGTTACCTTTTTCTGGAAATAAGCCTGCCTCTTGGGCATTGTAGAATTTAAAGGCCATTTTTACCAGATTTCAGATAGGGTTTGTGGGCCTTGTAAGGCGGTTCTGGATTTTGGGTAATTTCCCTCAATGAAAGCGAGTGAGGAATTAAGAAAGCATATTTGGAATCAGGCAATGGTGATTAAAGGCTAAAGAGACAGTGGAAGAGTAGCAGCTCCCAGGAGAGTGCTGGAGGGCCAGGCCCCGCAGGAGGGGCTTGGTGGGGGCACGGAGAAGCTGAACCTGAGTGCATAGTGCATGTGTGGTTCCCAGGCAATGGAGCCAGCCCAGCTCAGCTTGGGGCGAGCCTAGCCCAGCTTGGGGCATGGGAAGCCGTGGCGGCTGCTGTGGCGGTAGTGAGTCGGCGAGCAAGGGATAGCACACCGGAGGGAGAGTGCTTCTCTGTAGCACTGGTTGCACGGCTATGCCGGCAGAGGTGGAATAGCCAACTCCGTGTTTGGAGGAGTCCCTCACAGGTTGGCAGAGGGGGTGGAGAGAGGGAGGAGACAGAGGAGGAAACAGAGGAGGCGGCAGGGGGAAGGGGCGGATGCACAGTTGATGGACATGCAGTCTCGGCCAATGCCGGCAGTTTCCGTGGAAGCCGAGGGGTGGGAGCAGAGAGCATTTCCGGGGGGTTGGAAAAGCGTGAAGGAAAAGAAAGTGGGGATTTAAGTAGGGAAGCGGACAGAAAAAGGAGAGGCAAGAAGGTGAAAAGAAAGCAGGGAGGTTTTAGGTAGGGAAGCAGACAGAAAAAGGAGAGATGAGAAGGCGGCGGTGGCAGAGGGTGCTTTGCAGGCAAGGGGAACCTGAGCAGGGGAGCAGGAGGAGCAGAGTCTGGGGTGTTGTCTAACCAGGCTAAAACCTTCGATATAGGGAATCTCCTTCCACTTTTTCAGTCGCTGGCAATAATTGAAAAGGTCCCGAATTAAATTTGGGTCCAAGGA
The DNA here is from genome assembly GCA_020662805.1 of Glaucomys volans. Lineage (NCBI taxonomy): Eukaryota > Metazoa > Chordata > Mammalia > Rodentia > Sciuridae > Glaucomys > Glaucomys volans. Next base: position 132,773 of record JAJEJO010003521.1, read on the forward strand.
GGCTTCTGGGGGCCAATGGCTTCCATTATCTAAGGGATAGGTAGGCCAATCTTGAGTTGAAAATTTGATTAAAAGTTTGGGCTTAATGTCTGGTGTGAGGGAGATTGAAGTGAGGTTGGAGGAGGCATTTGAGGGGTGAGGTGTCCGGAAGAGATGAAGAAGCTCCCAAATTGAGAGAAGGGAGAGGGGAGAGTGAGGAGGAGGACAGAGCAGGAGGGGGAAAATCCCAGGCCAGAAACAGTCGGGGGAAGTCTAAGGAGTGTCCTCCAAAGATCCCCGAGAACGTGTGACTCCTGGGGAGTCAGGAAAAGGAGGTGGGTAGGGGTCATCACCCATACACCAGATCCTTTTGGCTGAGAGCCGGAGGCAAAATGCCGGGGCCACAGGGAACCTAGTACTAGGATTTCCTGGTTCAGAGGAGAAAGGAAAGGGTAGAGTGAAAGGAAAGAACGGAGAGAAAATGAAAGTCTTCACCTATTATAGACTCCTCACACCCCAAAGCAGATGAGAATGGCAAGTCATCAGAGGGTCCACCAAGACTATAAAGATCGTGGTGGGGTGCGGTCCCCCACCCCAGAGGAGCGTCATCAGGACTTTGCCGGACGATCACGGTCAAGAGTCCTGCTATACCTCGAATGGGGTTGACGCTTGCATGGGGGCTTACCTAGGTGATGGCTGGTGGTGGGTGTGGGAGCCAGCTTCTGAAAGGGCGGATGTGGGCAGGAGGTCTCCGGACGGTGGGAGGGAGCAGGGGCCTTCAATGTAGAAGGGGACCCTGACCCTGTACGGGCCACCAATGAAAGAACGAACGGAGACTTCGGAGACTTGCTGCCAGGAGAGGTTCTGTTCATTCGAAAAGTTTGTTGCCTTATATACAGTCTTAGAAGGGAACTAACTATGCTATCTGCATATTGCCAGCGAGGCATTTGCCTATAGGTCAGCTAGGGTCCAGGGTGTTGCTACCTGATTGGGTGGCTAAACGCGCTGGCGGGAAGCAGACTTTCAGGAAGAGAAGCCTGCTGGGCGCCATTTTAAGGAAATGGGGAGGGGCAGGGGGAAAAATAGAAGGGGATTTAATGAGATAAATGGAGTCAATATATTCCATGTTAGAATAACTACTGATGTACACTTAAAGTTAAATTCAAAATAATTTTTTATAAAGAGTCCTGCAATCTTAAAATAAACAGAATATAATATGTAATGAGGTAAAGGTTTGGGATTTTAAAAATTATGTTTCTTGGTTAATAGCTATTATACAAAATGATGCTATTGGTCTTGTTAATTACCTTTTTCTACTCTCATTGTGAACTTTATAACTGTTGCCTTTTAGGGAACTAGAGAAGTACAACTTCTAATATGACAACCTGAGTCAATTTGAGATAACAGGCCATCTCCTATAGGACACATTATAAAAACTGAATGGTGTGGATATGTTTCTAACAACTCTGGGAATGTTTTCTAAAGTCTAAACTGCCCTCCACATACAAATCAGTAGTATGTGGATCACATGGAGTGAGTTACCATGTTCATGGTTTTCAGAGACCAGTTCATAAGACTGATTGCTTTTATGGTAATTGTTTTTAAAAAATAATGCTTTCCTGTCCAATTTATTGTTGTGTTAGCATGATTCCTGTCCCTTGTATAACTCAGCTAGTCACCCACCAACTGCCACTGATACCAGTCTTGGAAATTAGTATTGGGTCTTGGTTCACCAGTGTTGAAGATTAAACCCCTGAGAAATGCCAAGGCAAGCATAAAGAACAAGTCACCTCCTCTTCCTATCTTTCCTATATGCCCCTAGGCAGGAAAAGATAGCTCCAAGGGGTAAATCTCTGAGTTAGAAAATGAGATTGTTCCCCCACCAGAGATATTAGCCAGTTGAGCAGGGAAGTGTCATCTGGATGTGTTAGCATACCATTTCCTTTTCCTTGATAATTAGTCATCATCTTTCCAACACAATCATTTATTATCTATGCTGATTACTTGTCTTTGGTCTATGACTTGTTTCCCTCTGGTCTTAAGGGAATCATTACTGCTATAAAGGAAAAACATTGGCTACTCTGGTTTCTTTCAGTTGAGAAGGGGCAATGTAGTGCAAGCAGTTGGGCTTTCTCTTTTAGGAACGTTTGGGTGAGTTGAAGGGTCCATGGCAAAAGCCTGGTTCAGAAAAAACTGTTTGTAAAGTTTTTGAGAGGCAGGTTCTCTATGAAAGAAAGAAGAAGACATGATTTTGAGTTGTGATTAATACAAAACTAATGCCACAGTATCTGAAACATGTCAATGAATATGATAATGATGATAAAGATCAGCAATTTCTTCACCAGGAGGTGCAACAGCTAAGAAGTTGTTCCTATGACCAGGAAGTGAAGACCTGACCTTTATTTGGAAATGTAAGTCTTTAAAGATATTAGTTATATTGCCAGAGTTATCAGGAAGGTAAACACAACACTTAGTTTTATGTCACAGATGTCACCATGAGATATAGTTAAAATATCTAATATCATCTGATTTTTGCAAAATACCTTTCTTTGGCATAATCTCTGTGTTTAGTACAGATACCTTTATTTCTGTCATTTAGGCCTAGATGATTATACTAGCAAACACAGATCAATCCTCCCTATTTGGAGGGCAGGAAGTTTAAATTGACTAAAGAACATCTTTTAACTCTGATACTCTATTTTGACAGTGACCAGGCTCTCCTGTCTAATAACCCCTCTTTTATAGCCTCCAGTGTTACATACTCTTGGTGGGACTGTTACAAGGGTACAAGTTAAATTCCATTAAAAGGTATATATATATATGGTATATGTATAGGTATATGTATATATATACATATATATATACACATGTACATATTCTGGAGATTATTGCTCTATCTGATATGTGTGTGGTCAAGATTTTTTCCCATTCCACAGGCTCTTTCTTCATGTTATTGATTGTTTCCTTTGTTGAGAAGAAGCTCTTTTGTTTGAATCCATCCCATTTCTTGATTCTTGATTTTATTTCTTGTGCTTTAGGATTTTTGTTAAGGATACAATCCTAGGCTGACATGATGAGGATTTGGGCTTACTTTGTCTTCTATTAGGCACAGAATCTCTTTGGTCTAATTCCTGGTTCTTGATCCACTTTGAGTTAAGTTTAGTTCAGTGTGAGAGATAGGAGTTTAATTTCATTTTGCTACATATTGATTTCCTGTTTTCCCAGCACTATTTGTTGAAGAGGCCATCTTTTCTCCAATGTATGTTTTTGGTGCCTAATTAACGAATATATGAAAAAATATTCAATATCCATAGCAATTAGAGAAATGCATATCAAAATTACTCTAAGATTTCATCTCACTCCAGTCAGAATGGCAATTATCAAGAATACAAATAACAATAAATGTTGGTTTGGATATCGGAAAAAATGCACATTCATATATTGCGGCAGGACTGCAAATTGGTGCAAACATTCTGAAAGCAATGTGGAGATTCCTCAGAAAATTTGGGATGCAACCACCATTTCATCCAAATACTTCACTCCAAAATTTATCCCCAAAGGACATAAAATCAGTATACTACAGTGATGCAGCCACATCAATGTTCATAGCAGGCTCAATTCACAGTTCCTAGACAGTGGATCCAACCTAAATGTCCTTCAGCAGTTGAATGGATAAAGAAGTTATGGTATATGTACACAATAGAATAGTATTCGGCCATAAAGAAGAATAATATTATGGGATTTGCAGATGTATGGATGAAATTGAAGAATATCATGCAAAGTGAAATAAGCCAATACCAAAAAAACAAAGGCCAAATGTTATCCCTGATAAGTGGATGATGATATATAATTGTATTGGGAGGATGGGGGGTGAGAAAAGAATGGAAGAACTTTAGATTATAAACAGGGAAATGAGAAGGTGATGGGGTGGGTATTTGAAAAATGGTGGTAATGAGACAGATATCATTAACCTAGGTACATATGTTATTACATGAATGGCATGAATGTACATCATGCACAAACATAGAAATGAAAAGTTGTACCCCATTTGTGTTCAATGAATCAAAATGAAGTCTGTAAAAATTAAAAAAAAAACAAATTAAAAAATCAGTAAAGGACACATTTAAATAAAAAATACATAGCAACATGGATGTGTTTGTGTGCTTGTGTGTGTGTTTTTATTTGATTGATAAACACCTGTTTAGGAGAAAACTATTATTACGACCTCAGAAACACTCTCCTGACATTAAGTAAGCTGGAAGTAACACTGCACTTCCACATTGTCCCTCCCCAGATAATTTTACTAGCCATAAACTCAGAAATATATTGATACCGGAGTGATCACAAATAGTTGTGCAGAGAATGTAGAATATAACTTTAGAAGGTCTCATTCACATAGATTAATATATAAAATGTCCCAGTCCTAGACTTTTCAGTGCTCAATTTGCACAACTACAAGTAATAACTCAGGGAATTGTATTTGTATAGGAATTTGTACTTTACTTCTGCTCTAAGGCTCAAGTTAAATGTACCATCTTATAAAGGTCATTATTAATATAACAGGAGATAAACTATGGTATATTCTTCCAAAGTATATTACTATATATACATTTTTAACAAATTTATTCATAGCCCTATTAATCAGGAAAGTGGACTTTTGTGAAAATTATCTTGAAAGTTTGTCTCACAGGAAGGTACATATTTGGATGTAACAGGCATATTGATAATTTTAAAAGCCTACATTGGATCCTTCATTGGGTTTCCTGCCATGAGATATTTTTACAAGTTTGTAGACCCCTCTATTGGTTGGGAAAATGATACCTTAGGAATAACAATTCCACCTACCACTAGAAGAGCTGCCATCATTGCCTATTTGTTTCTGTAGTGATTTGATTCATATTTATACTTGAAATTATGATATATTTAAGTCGAATGTTTCAGGGATATACTTCTTTTTAAATAGACTAATTAGTTATGTGTCAGAAGACAGAACCACTCTAATATTACTCTATGTTACTTTTACCTTTTCTACTTAGAAGTACAAGTGAACATTTTTTTTCATCATGACGCTGCACTTTTTAATAGAAAGAATGTATGTCTGCAGGAAATGGAAGACTTCATCCAGAGCTTAGGTGAAGATGGTGTTGTGTTTTCTCTGAGGTTAATGGTCAAAAATCTCACAGAAGAAAAGGCCAATTTCATTGTCTCAGTTCTCACCTAACTTCCACAGAAGGTTGATACAACCTGCAATCCTGATCAACAGCTTCTCACTAATGGGACAGAGAGTATGCCTAAATATACTTCAACTTTTTCCAGATGGATGTTGGAACTCATAAACACTAAGTATAACTGACACCAGCTTTAAGTAAAATTCATGTAACATTAATATCTTGTACTTAGGTACATTTGATCACTTGCCTAGTCACCTTGGTATTTCTATGGGAACTCAATTTGTGATCACTCATTTTTAATAGAATAGAGGTATAAATATTAGGTCATTTGTAGCATTTTGGCTTCCATGGACTACTCCCAGTTCTGAAGTATGGCCCAGGAAAAGAGAACGATTTTACATAGAGTAGAGAAATACCATACAAAAAGTATATTCCAAATTTCCAAGTTTTTAAAAAATCTCTACCAAAATGTAGTTGGTTTAGACAAAGAAGACTAGATTCACTTTTTCTTTCCAAACTGAATAATCTAGAGTTAAAAACAAAAATAAAACATTATTGTCAAGCAATATGTATTTTTAATTTGGTGTTCAATTAACCTTGATTTTTATAATTAGAAGTTTCTATTCTACCCTCTCAAAAATCGTATTCATGAACTATCCTGGTACTTTTTATATTTTTATGTTAGTTAAACTACATAGGACAGTACAAATGTTACTTATGCTAATTAGGGATGATAGAACTTTGGGTTTATATTTGTATACTTCTCTCTTAAAATGTGCCTTCTCCGCCAGAAGAAAATATTTATAAAGGTGATTAGTAACCTAATTATTGAATACTTTATTGAAAAGTGGGATATGATGAAATCCTTATTAAATATCTCTTTGTAAAGAATGAAATAGAATGCGGGGGAGAAAGGGAGGGGAAAGGTGAAAGAAAGATGAAAGGAGAGAAGAAAGACAGGAGGGAGGCAGGAAGGAATGTGGGGAAGAAAATACCAAAAAAAAAAAAGACCAAAAACCTAAATCTAATTATATTTTTGAAAATAATTACATTTCAAACATGACAGGTAGAAAAAAAGAAATAGATTTACACAGAATTTGTTTCTCTTAAAGTTATTAATATCCATATTGTGATTTATTAGACTAGTCCTATTGATTTTCTATTTCTGTACTTAAAGAATAGCTTTTAAGTGATAACCCTCACCATACGTATACTCTACTTTATTGACTTTGAGTACAAACCTTGACAAATAGACATGAACAGTGCCAAAATATACTTCAATGTTTACAAGCTACAAACTCTTTCAATATGCTCACTCTCAGCTCTCACCTTCAATCTGGGGGTATGTGATTCCTAAATATGTCTACAGACTTAACACAACCTCATTGTGTGTACTTGCAACACTATAGCATTGTCTTCATAGATTTTATGGGGATACAAAGAAAAGAAGCCAGTCACACTAGGAGAAAATACTTGAATTTTTGATTGGCTCCCTCAGAATGACCTTCTTGGTAAGACTGTGGGAGAAGAAAAGCTGTACGACTGGGTAACAGGAAAAATAAGTAATTAGTTGTTACTTATTTTGTTGTCACATAACATTGCTGTTAAATAACAGTTAATGCATTTAAAATATTTAATAATCAAATATTTTCAAGTGTGATTTCAGATTTAAACAGGTATAATTAAACAATTAGTCATTAATTTCATAGACTCACATCCCCCTTAGTTCTATTAAGACTTTCATCATACTTAAAGTTTCAATCCCAGCTCAGATAATACCACTTCAGTAATGCCTTCCCAGACAATGCAGAAGGGGTTTAATCTCTTTCTGGGAGCACAGATTTCTAGGTAGCATTGTCTTATGTGGTTAGCTTTTCCAAAAACAAAATGTTGCCTTCTTCAGTGACTTATATACTATAGCTTTTTGTCCCTTCCATATCTGAGATTTTGCTAACGTATTAGCTTGAAAATCAAGTCCCCTTCTGACTCTATCCTCAAACTAGGTCATCCTAAAACCAAAGCTTTTATCACTCATGGTGGAACTAATGGGATCTATGAAGCTATTTATCATGGGGTACCCATGGTGGGAATCCCCCTGTTTGCTGATCAACCTGATAACATCGCTCACATGAAGGCCAAAGGAGCAGCTATGGAGGTGAACTTCAACACAATGACAGGTGTGGATTTGCTCAGTGCCTTGAGAACAGTCATTTATGAACCTTCATGAGTACTCTACTTTTAAAGACTTATCTGCCATTGATTATGTTATTAGTAATCCTAAGAAAGTTCCACCACTTCATACCTTTGTAATTGGTTTATTTTCAAATAATATAACTTGACTAATGTAAAACACTTATTTGATTCTCAACTGCTACAATCATTTCCTGAGATGAAAATACAACAAAAACAACATCAAAAAACAAACAAACAAACAAACAATAACCTGGTTTCAAATAACACACCAGTTTTTCAAAATAAGCACTATATAATAGAGGTACTCACATTGTTTTTCTGGATAATCTGCTTAATTTCAAGAATAAAAATAAAATATTATGAACCATTTTTGAAGTACAAAATGGAGGCAATAATGTTCCCAATATTAACATTCAAAAATAACTACTAATACTTAGTGCTACACAGGGTTTTTAAACACTGCTGTTACATCTGAATGATTAATAATCTTCAGGATGTTATACACATCATAATTTATGAGATAGGGGTTAGGAACTTCAATAATTCTTAGTATGATATTTTTCCTTGTAAATGTTGATCTAGATATCTAATCAATTACATTATTACTAGGCTGTTAATTACTGAAAATTTGTTTCATTTTATTAAACATGAAAGCAGATAGATTTTGTGATTTTGTTCATCCACCTCTAATGTATAGAATGCCCATTAAATTTTTATTGATTTTAAAATTATTGATGCAAGACAACATGATCATAAATACAGATATTTCCAAGTAAATACTAGAAGTTATCTAATTGAAATATGTTAACACTAAAGCTTAACCTAATATACCTCTGAGATTATTTGAAAACACAAGTTTGGTATAGTGTAGAGACTAAATATATATTCATGGTATTCCATTTTCTTATTCCAAGAATCAATTAAGAACCACAAAAGATTACATTGTAATAAATAAATCATAGAAATTTTAATTACTCAAAATACTTTGTCATAGCTTTACAGAGTACATAAAAATATGAAATAATGTATTTGTGAACACAGTCCTTTATTATTCTATCTTATTCAGTAAAAACATAGTGTATCTGGATCCATGTGTATACATTTATCTTTAAAATTTATGTATATTCTAAATTTAAAATCTGTAAATTGTGAAAATCCTTAAAAAATGTGATGTGCAGAAAAAGGTTTTTACAGCAAATAAACTTTTCCTAAATTGCAAGAGAATTAGCATGTGAAATTACAATCTTGACCTTACCTATAGTTCAATGCATGACTCTTCATTATACACAAGGAATGCATGTTGATAATCTCATACTGCTGGATCTAGTGTATGATAGTCACTTGTGAATGATGATTACATTCCCTTTCCCCAATCCTGACAATGGCTTGGCCGAACGAGGATATATCTTCACAAAACACATACCTTCTCTCATCTCCATTAAAGCCAGTCTGGAACTTTTACTCATGACAAACCAAAGTTAAACCAACTTATTCTGGTGAGGCTACTAGGAAACCTCAAATGAAGACATACATTACCTGTTAAATACATAGACTTCTACCCAGTTTTGTTTGAGAAATGATTAGAGCTGTTAACGATAACTCTTGCTCTTACAACACCATAGTGATGAGGACTTCTAATTCTAGGGAGACATTTTTATTTGCTTCAAGAACTCAATGCATGTGGATATTCCCCTACTTAAATTACTCTAGTGTTTTCAATCAGTCCTGACATCGCCAGGAAAGACATTGTCATTTTCATCACAAATATGTAAATGCATACAAAGGAGTAATTACCACACTGAAAAGATGCCAACACCGTAAAATGAGTCAATATTTTATGATTTATGATAGTTCCCCATGTTTGTCATATGAACTAGGTAGCTGTTAGTGGCCATGCATATTGATGTTTCAAATGAAATTATCCAATAATAGTGAGTTACTCACATCTTGAACTTAAAATAATCCTGGACACTACGCCTCACATAAAATCAGGTTTTTTCATTGAAAAATTAGGCTATACCTTCACAACTAAATATGCCTTTTCCTCTATGTCTATATTTCTATGTCTAATGACCACATTGTGTTAAGAATCTACCACATCTACCCTTTCATGATGCTTAAAACCATGGACAACTGGCTAAGTTCATGCAAGATAAACATTTTCTCAACATATCTATGGATATTGGCTTGTGGAACACATTATATATCATTTAACTTGGATAACATTGAGCTTATCTTCAGTAAAAAGCAAAAATAAAAACAAATTCTTATGAATTTGTGTTTTGGTTTTAAAGAGAATGTCATGAGATTATCAAGAATTCATCATGATCAGCCTGTAAATCCCCTGGACACAGCTGTCTTCTGAACTAATGGGATCTATAAAGCTATTTATCATGGGGTCCCAATGGTGGGAATCTCCATGCTTGCTGATTAACCTGATAACATCATGTGAGTGATCACATGAAGGCCAAAGGAGCAGCTATGGAGGTGAACTTCAACACAATGACAGGTGTGGATTTGCTCAGTGCCTTTATGAACCTTCATGAGTACTGTTACTTTTAAAGACTTATCTGCCATTGGTGATGCTATTGGTAATCCTAAGTTCCACTACATCATACTTTTGTAATTGGTTTATTTTCAAATAATATAGCTTGACTAATGTAAAAACACTATTTCATTCCCAACTGCTAAAATGATTTCCTGAGATGAAAATACAACAACAAGGTCAAGAAACAAAATGAAATTAAAAAAAAAAATTTGACTTCAAAAAATCTACCAATGTTTTTCAAATAAGCACTATATAATAGAAGAACTTGCATTGTTTTTGTGGATAATCTGTTTAATTTCATGACAGAAAAATAAATATTATTAACCATTTATTAAATACAAAATGGAAGCAATAATGTTCCTAACATAAACATTGAAAAATAACTACTAATACTCAGTGTTACACAGTGTTTTTAAACACTGCTGTTAGGTAATAGTTATATCAAAATGATTAATAATCTTCAGGATGCTACACACATCCACAATTTATGAGACAGCTAGGGGTTAGGAACTTCAATAATTCTTTGTATGATTTTTTCTCCTTGTAAATGTTGATCTAGATCTAGATCAATCAATTACATTCTTAGTAGGATGTTAGTTACTGAAAATTTGTTTCATTTTATTAAACATGAAAGCAGATAGATTTTGTGATTTTGTTCATCCACCTCTAATGTATAGAATGCCCATTAAATTTTTATTGATTTTAAAATTATTGATGCAAGACAACATAATCATAAATACTCATAGATATTTCCAAGCAAATACTTAAAGTTATCTAATTAACAAACATTAACACTAAAAACCTAATACTGTCTCATTATTTGAAAACACAAGGGTGTTATAGTGTAGAGAACAAATATGGATTTATGGTATTCCATTATCTTATTCCGCAAAGCCATTAAGAAACACAAAAGTTTACACTGTAATATATAAATCAAAGTAATTTTAATTATTCAAAATATTTTATCATAGTTAAAAAATAGTGCACAATAACATGAAATAATACATTTATGAACACAGTCCTTGACTATTCTTTCTTATTCATTAAAAAACATATTTTATCTGAACTCGTGTATACATTTACCTATAAAATTTATGTATATTCTAAATTTACACTCAATAAATTGTAAAACTATTAATGAAAATCTTATTTGCATAAAAAAACTTTTTTTTCTTTACGCTAACTAAACTTTGCCTAAAATGCCACAGAATTACCATGCGAAATGACTATCTTGACCTTACCTATAGTTTAAAGCAGTTGAATGGCAGCATGACTCTTCATTATACACAGAGTGCATGTTGATAATCTCATGCCGCTGGATGTAGTGTATGATAGTCACTTGTGAATCATGACGACATTCCCTTTCCAATCCTAAAAATGTCTTGTCAGCACCAGGAGATATATTCACCAGTCTGGAACTTTCACTCATGACACAAACCAAGTGAAACTGACTAATTCTAGCTCGGCTCTTAGGAAACTTCAAATGAAGACATATTTTACCTATTAAATACATAGACCCAGGTTAATTTCAGAAACGACTAGAGCTGTTAACAATGACTCTTGCTATTACACTGCCATTTGATTAGGGAATCTAATTCCAGGGAGATATTTTTATTTGCTTCAAGAACTCAATGCATGTGGATATGCTTCCTCTTAAATTATGCTAGTGTTTTCATTTGATCCTGACATTTCCAAGAAAGACACTGTCAGTTTCATCAAAAATATGCAAATGCATGCAATAGAATAATTACCACACTGCAAAGATCTCAACACTGTGAAATGAGTCAGTGATGTTTATGACCAGTTTCCCATGTTTGTCATGTGAACTTGTTAGATGTTAGTGGCCATGCATATTGACATTTTAAATGATATTATCCAATAATATTGGGTTATTCACATCTTGATCTTAAAACAGTCCTGAACTCTATAGCTCACATAAAATGAAGTTTTTTAATTGAACAATTAGGCTATACAATCACAACTAAACATTGCATTTCTTTCTATGTCAACATTTCTATGTCTAATGACCACATTGTGTCAAGAATCTACCACATCACCCTTTAATGACTCTTAAAACCCTGGGCAACTGGCTAAGTTCATGGAAGATAAACTTTTTCACAGCATATCTATGGATTTTGCCTTGTATAACACATTGTATATCATTTGACTTGTATAACATTGAACACACCTGCAGTATAAAACAAAAATAAAAATGAATTTTTATGTATTTGTGTTTCAGTTATAAAGAGAACACCATGAGGTTATCAAGAATTCATCATGACCAGCCTGTGAAGCGCCTGGACAGAGCTGTCTTCTGGATCAAGTTTGTCATGCTCCACAAAGGAGCCAAGCACCTACGGCCAGCCTCCCATGACCTCACCTGGTTCCAGTACCACTCTTTAGATGTGATTGGGTTCTTGCTGGCCTGTGTGACAACTGTTGTAGTCATGATCACAAAATGTTGTATGTCTACTTGTCAAAAAATTGGTAAGACAGGAAAGAAGAAAAAGAGGGAACAGACCTTTCTAAGTTTGGCAAAGTCCTGAATGGGGAAATTCTATTCATTCCAGCCACAAAGAGCTTACTGAGAACCCATCTGCATGCTGTTCTCAGATATCCCATTCTGGGCTGGGGGAGTAGCTCAGTTGATAGAGTGATTACCTAGCATGCACTGGGTTCAATCCCCAGTGCCACAAAAATGAAAAACAAAACACAATAATGCAAAAATTCCATTCCTTCAACTTGATCTAGAGAAAGGCCTACAGTTCAACATGATCATTAACTACTGAATGTTTCCCATGCTTTCTTTCCCAGGTGATTTTACTATGTTCTTCTTACTTTCCTGACACAAGGGTACTACTAAGTCTAAGCATGTTCTTTTCATAAGGTAATTTAAAATTTTTAGCATTGAATTATATGCTGACTAACAATACTGAATCCTCAGATAGGCACAAAGTGTAAATGGAATTTGATGGATGTAGGAAAATCAGGAGTCAGATTCACAAGTCCCTGTAGACCACACAAATCTAAGAACCACCTTAGGAGATTAAGTAACAATTTTATTCTGCTTCTCCATTGTTACAGTGATTGCAGCATGAATTTATAACTGATGGTGCATCACAGTAGGTCTACAAAATCTTTATTGAACACAGTTAGATAGTCATTGCTTTTCCTCAAAAAATATTCTTAGGTGTCATCTACTGGAGGGATTTATATACTGTCTCCAGAAAAGAAAGGCATCAATTATTTCTTTTTTCAAAGTCAGCAACATGTTATAGGTGAAGAGATCATTTTTAAAGAAAATAATCAGGAGCACAGAAAAAATTAGTAATTTTATGAAACTTTTAAGTGACAGTACTATTGATCAGTATTAATTCATTATGTTTTAAATCAATATTCATAACTTATGATCACTATATATAATAATTAAATTTTCTGTCAGAACATATTTGCTTAGAATTTGAGATCACTGTTTCCAGTTTCTATCTTCTATAAGTTTAAATTCATTTATTAATTGTTATATGAACCTATCAGCTTGAACAAGAATATGGAGTAATAAATACTTTTCAAGAAAAACAGTATTTAAAGGCAATTATATTATTTGAATCATCCTTGCATTAATTTAACAAATATATTAAAATTGCACTTTCTTTATCTTTTATAAACTTAAGGGCATGTCTAGTTTGTTTTCAGTTTCTGACATAAAAATTCACATAAATGACATACATTTGCTTAGAGAAACTTTTAAAAGATTCTTATTCATTTTTTATGTGATATTATGAAAATGACACCATTTTTATAAATAACTGTATGATGTGTAAATCTTCATGAATATATACATTATCAAAAATGCAAATAAAATTATTTCTAAAGGCTAAAAATGCATTTGATAAATTTTAACAACCTTTTTAAAAGGTGATTTATTCATATTAATGTGTTTTGAGTTTTACATCTTTACTGTATTTTTATTAAGAGCTTCTTATGTTGACTTCATGATAAGGCTGTTTTCTGCAGTTGGACTTCCTCTAGGGAGCAGTCATATATTCTGGGAGTTGAGCCCTGCTGAGGATCAGGCCCCCTTTTGTTCCCTGAGACAGGCCACCATGGCATACAACTCATGTCTACTCAACAGTTCCAGTTAACTGGATTTTTCTCCCCCTGCTTTTTGATATCCTGGTGGTCTCTTCCTTTGTCTGCATATCAGCAGAAAGAGGTTTTAGCTGGCAGAAATTCCTGGGTAACTACAGCATGTCAGGGTAATTACATTATGTATCTAGATTCAAAAAAATTGAAAAAAGGACTGGGAGTGGATTTCTTTTAATGTCATTCATAAAACCATTCAGATGGGGAAACTCTCAATACCATTAAACAGAGGACTTGGACAACTGGGCGCGGTGGCGCATGCCTGTAATCCCAGCATTTGGGAGGCCGAGGCAGGAGGATCGCTAGGTCAAAGCCAGCCTCAGCAACTTTGCAAGGCCCTAAGAAACTCAATGAGACCCTGTCTCTAAATAAAATACAAAATAGGGTTGGGGATGTGGCTCAGTGGTGGAGTGCCCCTGGGTTCAATCCCTAGTACCAAAAAAAATAAAATAAGAAAAGAGGCCTTTGACATTAATACAAATACTTTAGCATAGTTCTTTCATATCCCTTGGAGCTGCAGAAGAGGCTGAAGTTGATAATTTACCTTACTGTGTTCACAGAAATTCCATGTGTATGAAAGGGTATACTCTGGCAGCTTCTCTAGTGCATAAGGTTACTTGGCAGGGTGAACCAAAATTCATCCAATTCCAAATCAATATGATAACATATTTCTTGATATTTCTCACAACTTTCCATTATACTTTATTATTGAACATCAGACAATTGAGTTGTCCAAGTAATGTGCTGCATGCTAACTTAATTTTGCCAGCACCCATCATGTTTCTGCAACTTAGTTGGATCTGTCAGAAAATGTACAAGATAGCAATGACTTTTATAACTGAATTGGGTAAAGAGAAACTCAGAATCGTGACACAACATGTATCTTCCAATCTAAGTAAATCATAGCCACAATCCTGGGTTGAATCTTTCCTTCCCTGAAAACTACAACCCCAAAACTTTCTGACACCAGATTATAATAATAAAAATTTTCTAAGGCAAAGAGTGAAACCTACTTCTTTGAAGCCCCATTCTCCTCTTTAACATCTTGACTTCTAAACTCATGTATTCAAACTAAAATAAAAAGACATCATATATCAGACTTTGATTTAAAACATATAAAATATCCTTCAGTATATCGCTTCAAATACCTAAGGTATTGTCTCCTAACTAAAATCTTAAACAGTTCTCATTAAGTAATGAGAACTTGATAAAAATCTGCAAATTTGTGGACATTTGACCTTGTTGTATTTCCTTTCCTATTAATATATTACCTGGTCATGTTCAACATTAACATTGATACCATGATTTTCACTAAGACTTCTTAAGTCCACAGAATTTCATGGCAGGAATGCTACAGTGAGTACAAGAATTTCTCATGTATCCTGTAGGATAAAATATGACCAGAGCAATCTGTTTCCTGTTGCTAGCTAGAACCTACAGAGTAGTGCCTTCCTGGGAAGCAACTGAGGAGATAATTGCTTCTAATAGACAGATAAAGCACATGGCAGCTTCAGTAGCCAGAGTGACTTTAGTGAGAAAATTAATGCTGGACATTAATGTGTTTTGTGCATGAGTTTTATACCAAATTCTGGAGGATCAGGAGAAAGAATTTGACCAACGTGGGAAAGGTCATCAGTCCACTTCATTACTGATACAATTCTCTGGATTTGAAGCCTTTTGGAGGGAAGTGCCATGGAATATGAACATCCTAGTTACGTATGCCATATCCAAGAGTTATTAATGTAATCCTATCTTAGATTTTCTTACCATTAATCTTCTACTCTAAATCTAGTCTTTGCTGGACTAGTCAACCCAATGTTCACTATCCTGACTGTAGATTCGTAATACAAGCCATTGTTACCTGCTCGTCCGACCCCAAATATTATCCAGACATGGTGCTTCCTATTTTGCCATTTGGGAATATTTGATTTCACTATTATCTTTCAGCATCATTGCTGAATAGGACAATATCAAAGACCACTTCCTGCAGTTCTGTGAATATAATGCAAAGCATACATAACCTGGGCCTGCAATATTTTCTCTGCTTTTAATAAAGACTTTCTCCATGGATCTAAGATGGTGGATACTGAGATTTATCTTAAAATACTAATAGGTTCCATGAAAATCTAAACCAGCTAAGAAAATTTACTTGTTTCTCTGGAACTTCTCAGGCATTTTCATATATATTTTTCATACATTTAATAGTAGAATGATGTTAATATTCAGTTTATCTACAGCTTCATTAATACTTTTATTATTTTGATAGCTTGGTAATTGTAATTATAAGCAGTAGATAGGCATTAATCAATACAATTTAAAAAATAGAATACAAAGACTAATTTACTTTGATTATCACTGCATCACTTTTACCTAGCTGGTTGTCCTTGAGGATGGGTGAGTCTTGCTCTTTTATAGACCCCAGAACACCCCACCTTCTCTTTCTTCTCCAAGGTATGTAAGGTAGGGCATGAAGGAGCAGTGCAGGGGCTACTAGTTAGCAACTCCTTGTGCTGGGAATTGTTATCCTGGCAGTTAGCTCTCAACAACCAATTGCCTTTTCTTTGATAACCAGCCCTCATCTTCTCAATCCCCATCATTCATTACCTACACTGACTGCCAGACATTTCACCTCATCCCCCCACCTCAGCTTATTTGTTGAGGAATGTGACATATCCTGATTTTCAGACCAGGTGGGGCTGCAGGCAGAAAGCTTTTTGGCAAAGAGAGCATGTGGAGAATCAGTAAATGGATCACTTTATATAATCATTCTTTTAATTTTGTGTTCCCAAGGTCCTCAACTATTTGTCCCCTTATAATAGTATGCATGTGTTTACCTAACAACCCCAAAAAGGGGCTGGATGTATATGAATCATTCATAAAGTTGCTACTAATAAAAGTGTTCTATGCATTGAAATGATGGGATGTGATAAAGGATATTCAAGTGGGCTGGTGTTATAGTATTCTTCAGAAAGATTTTCCTATTTTCTAGAAATAATTGAGAAGAGATTTGGTACATGTATTTTGGAAATAATCTATCATCTATAATTCATTGAAGAGAAAAAATGAGTTACCATTTACTTGTCATTTT
Source organism: Glaucomys volans (assembly GCA_020662805.1). Lineage (NCBI taxonomy): Eukaryota > Metazoa > Chordata > Mammalia > Rodentia > Sciuridae > Glaucomys > Glaucomys volans. The sequence goes on from JAJEJO010003521.1 coordinate 149,895, forward strand.
TTTGTTTCATTCTGGGGATTGAATTCAGTGATGCTTTACCACACTGAGGTACATCCCCATACTTTTTATTTTTTAATTTGTAAATGGTTTCTCACAAGTTGCCCAGTCTTGGCTCAAACTTTGGATCATTGCCTCAACTTCTCAGTTGCATGGCACCATGCCCGGCTCTGTAGTTAATTTTTTATGCTGTTAAAATATGCATAAAAATGTTGGTTGAGTTCTTTGCTTCCCCTCCCCTCTCTCTCCCTCTTTCTTCTCCTTCTCCTTCCTTCCTTTTCTCCTATCTTTCCTTAATATTTCATTAATACTCCCTTATATTTGACATCCAGAATCTAAATTATCCTAGGGAATCTACACTTATCTTTCCCTTTATTGTTTATCAGAAAATCAGAGATACAATTTACCTATTTGAAATATATGCTAACTCCCTCCACAAAACTTTAGTTGTTTACTCCAGGAAGATTCACTGTTGCGGGAAACAAACAGATCAAGAAGCAGCATGTAGCACTCAGAGTGGAGGTGATTCCAAACTTTGCTTCATGCTGGCAGGCCCAGAAGAAAATAAAATTCAAATTTGGAGCCGTGATCTACTGTTTCTTACAAAATTTATACAGAATTATCTGTCGTCTTTGTCACAACCTATCATTGGGGCTTTTCTCTCTCTTTTTTTTTTTTTTAAACCTAATCTATCAGGCTGAAGGCTTTTGCATGGTCACTAACATGCTTACAGAAACAGATGAGGAAAAACAGCTCTTTTCACAGACGTCTGTTACATTTTAAGAGGTAGTGTTCAGACTCCTAGGGCAGCTATTTACAATCCAAAATGTAGGGACCCATCATTAATGAGGCTTCCTGGAGAGAGGCTGAGTGTGGGGACTGACCCTTTCCCCAAACATTGGTTTCTTACCATCACATTTTTATTATTTATTTATTTATTTATTTCTATACAGGCAACAAAGGTGTTGGTGAGGATGTGGGGAAAAGGGTACACTCATACATTGCTGGTGGGATTGCAAGTTGGTGCAGCCACTCTGGAAAGCTGTGTGGAGATTCCTTAGAAAACTTGGAATGGATCCACCATTTGACCCAGCTATCCCACTCCTTGGTCTATACCCAAAGGACTTAAAATCAGATTACTACAGTGATGCAGCCACATCAATGTTCATAGCTGCTCAATTCACAATAGCTAGATTGTGGAACCAACCCAGATGCCCTTCAATAGGTGAATGGATAAAGAAACTGTGATATATATACACAATGGAATATTACTCAGCCATAAAGAAGAATAAAATTACGACATTTGCTGGTAAATGAATGATGTTGGAGATTGTCATGTTAAGTGAGATTAGCCAATCCCAGAAATCCAAAGACCGAATGATCCCTCTGATAAGTGAATGATGATGCATAAAGTGGGGTGGAAGGGAGACAAGAATGGAGGAAGGATAGATACCATCAGATTTTTATAGCTTTATTCACAACCAGGTCTGACTTTGCCATCATAACACTACATTATGTGAGATTCTGGGAAAAGTTGATATTTGGAAAATCCAAATGCATTGGGATTTTTAATTTCCACCTTCATTATTACATAATTTTGAATTTGCTGTAGAATGTACTGAATATCTGGCAGATATTATGCAAAAGTAGAGCAATTACATTGAAAGAGTTTTGTGTTTTATGACATAATATCTGTTTTTCCTCAAATGATTAGAGCCTTGATAAACAGAGACATGATGTTCAATTTGTTCAATACATTCAATTTGCTATTCCATATTGGATAAGTTTGCAATTTTGACCTCAGAAACAGCCCTTAAATAACCTTTTCAATAGAGCTAAATTAATCACATATACAAACTTCCTAAGATTCATCTTCCACAAGCCTTAGTAATTTACTTCCACAATCTCTAATTTGCTTATATCCTTAGTTTTGTCCTATCTCTCTCCTTTCTATATTGAATTTTGGATGAAAATCTTACTTTTCCATACAAAAAGCCTTTCTTCAAAAAAAAAGTCTCCAAAAATAGGTTTTTGTATTCAAAACATTCTTCTAAGTTTCTTATAATTGTTGATACTTTTCTGCTTTTTCTCCCTTTCTTAAGTTTACAATTTAAATCAACTCTCCTGAAATCTTTGAATTTAGAAAAAATTACTTTATCCTTAATGAAATCATGTTCTTTATGCTTTTATTATGGTGTTTTCATCAAAGCACAGTATAAATTATCTGTATTCTTTTTATAAAAAATTACACATATTAAGATTTTAACTCTTAGAATGCTTGCTTTTTAGTAAACTCCAAAACAAATAAATTTGTTTTATTATTACCAATAATTTAAAATAGCACAACTTAGACCCAAATGTTGTCTTACAGACTTTAAGGAGCCTATATAAATATATATGAATTTGAATTTAGCAATCAAAATTTTAGTATTTTACCTTATAAATGACTCAGATATTTTTATCTCTATAGTATTATTAGAAAGAACTTGACACAGCAATGCCATTTTGGAACATATCCTCCATCTCAGAACAAGAATCATCTCAAGTGCACTTGGATTCAAGTTGACCTAAACTCCATCAATACTACATTATCATGCAACGAAACCCCAAATATTCTATCATTGTAAGAAAGGAAATTGTTATCTGGGACTGAAATCCTGAAACCACCTAAGTGATCTACCTATAACATATTCCCTCCCTCACTTCCCTGCATGTACCCCAGGATATAAGTGAAAGATATGTTTCAGTCTACCCTGGGACCTCCTCCACAGGTTTGTCCCAAATAGTCCTGTGTTACTATTGAGTCACCTCTCCTTTATATTACCTTCATTTAGTCCTTTCCTTACACATATAAGATTTAGATTTTAAATTATAGGAAGAGTATTCTTGTAGAAATTTATATATTTACTTTCACATAATTAATTTTTAAGATTTTATGTTACCCATAAGGATCAAAGTATTAGATGAGCATAGTTAATATTTTAAATTATTGTTGTTGTTACTATTTGTCAAAGAAAAATCCCAAAAGCAATTGAGATTGTACTTTAAACATATAACTGGAGACAAATACAGTCCCAATTGGCTAGTAACCTAGGCAAATTAAGATCAACTGTTTTAATATTTCTAAAGACATCTTTACATTTATCTCACCAACAAAATTTTTTAAGACTCACCAAAGTCATGAGCACTAAAAGACTTTTGGGTTTATTTATTTATTTTTCTAACTTATACTCACTTATTTACCTATAAACTATTTTGGCAGCATGTAAAATATACAGACACAAGCACATTTGAAGACACAAAGCACAATGCACTCGAATACATAAATATACATGAAAATGACTAAAACAAAGATTTTATGGTTTTTGTTTACCAGGTAATTGGTCTCCACTGGTATGCAACTAGAAAGAAATGCTCAGTAGATAGAGAATGTGTCAGATTTAGAGACTGTCATAGATTTTCATTGCATACTACAGACGTGGGATAAGTCCTTACAGTTGGAGATGACAATGACAATGTCAGTTTCTGTCAGTCATGGTTGATAACAAAACAGTTCAGGTACCACTTATCATTCATGAGGAAGACTTACCTTGATTATCATCATGGTTATTCCCTTCCCTAATACTCTCCAAAAGGGAAGATCTCTTCTCTTTTTCTTTTTAGTGTCAAGTGAGTTGAGGATTAACTCTTGAACAATTGGCTCCTGAGTAAAGACAGTTGGGGAAAAAAAGCATATAGATAGGGAGCCAAAATCCTCCAGTTATACAAAATAAAACATTCTGCACTCACAGATGCTGCTGCCCTCACACAAGGTTTTCTCTCATGGTACAATTGCCCCTGATCCCACTGCCACCAATCTCCTGCAGGCAAGACCCTGAGTTTTCTCTGTGCAGTGCCGTCTGCACTGCTGTCACCCACGCTGCTGCCAGCAGCCAGCTGCCACTGCCACTAATGCTACTGCTCACCTCTGGAGGTCAACTGGAGGTCTCCTCTCTGGTTGCTGCTGCAATGACAGTGACAGTGGCTGCCACTGCTGCTGCCACCAACCACCCCCCATGAACTGTGAAAGTCACCGACCCACTGCAGCTGCTGCTGACATGTTGCTTGCTGCCACCAACCCCTGTCACTACTTCTTCCACTATTGCCTAGAGGGCCACTGGCAGGGAGACTCCAAATTTTGTTGCACATAGCTGCATCCATCCTGAGATGCAGGTCAGGGCCAGGTTTGCTGCCACCACCATCTTGGGGCAGAATTCCCTTGTCTGGGGACTCTGATCAGCACCTATATGTTCAGTGTCAGGATGCCTGTTGGTTTCACTGCACCTGGAGTCTTCCTCCTGGGAGTGCTGGTGGGCACCATCTAGTTGCTGTTTCTCAGGATTGCTCGTTCCTGGAGGTCTCTCTAAAAGTTCTACCAGTGTTGAGATTTTGCAAATGAAACGTGGCTGATCCTGGGATACCTGAAGCCCAGATGGGTGGGATAGTGACTGGGTCTGCTAGGGCCAATCTGGGACAGGCAATTCCATAGGAAGTCAGAGAGAGGGGTGAAACTTTCGAACACCAACAGAGACAGTTGTTCAACTTCCCATCAAGATTTATTTTATTTTTATATTTTTCTTCTCTAACATCTCTCTCCACCATATTTGTAGCAAGGTATATTTTATGCATCAGTTTGTTGAGGACAGTGATATCTGCATGGTGTTTTGCAGTTCTATTGTATATTCTTATATTTTTAATTTTTCTCTCTTTATATGTATTTTTCCTCTCACCTGTCTGTTTTCCTTTCTATTTTTCTCTACCTAACAGCTAATCTCTATTGGATCCTCTTCCACTCATCCTGTGAATTTTTACTTCTGGCTTCTTTCTTACTCCCTCAACATTTCCTACACTATTTGTGTTCTTTGTCAACCATTTGAAGTTGTAAGCTATTTGGGAAAATAGTGATTAGTGATTGAACACTTTTTTCTGTTTATATTGATACAGCAGTAGACACCTTGGTTGACACCATTAGATGTAAGGCTATATATAGTTTTCCCTGGGTGTTGTTGATATTAGACTGCCTGTTAAAGGTGGGGTACTAGAAATCTTCAGGGACATTATAGTTCTGCAGGGTGGAATCTGTACTACCTTAGATCTATACAACTAGATAGGAAAATACACAAGCAACATGAAAAAACAAGGGAACAAACTGCCCCAAATAAAGCAATGTGCTCCAATAAGAGAATCCACTGACAATGCAGTAGAAGAAATATTCAAGAAGGAGTTTAGAATGTGAATAAACTGATCTGTGAAGTAAAGGATGGTATAAAGAGTGAAATCAATGAAAAAATACAGGAAGTGAAAGATCACCTCAAGAAAGAGTTAGAGATTCTGAAAAAAGAAACAAGTAAAAAGTATTTGGCTGAACAAATCAATAAACCAAACTATAAATTCAATGGAAAGCATCGCTAACACACTTCACCATTTGGAATACAGAACCTTAGGTAATGAAAACAAAATATATAATGTTGAAAATAAAGTTGACCTTGCAGAGAAGTGAGTAAGAATCCATGCACAGAACTTCCAAGAATTATGGGATAACATGAAAAAACAAAATTTATGAGTTATCAGGACAGATGAAGGAGCAGAGACACAAACCAAAGGAATGAACAATCTTTTCAATGATACAATATCAGAAAATTTTCCAAACCTATAGAATGAAATAGAAAATTTTTCTGTTTCAGGACCCTAAATGTACAATATTTCAGCAGAGTCTAGCCAAGACACATTATAATTTGATTGACTAAAATATAGAATAAGGGTAAAATATTATAGGCAGTGAGAGAACAAAAGAAAACTATATATAGGGGAAAACCAATTTGAATGTCAACTGATTTCTCAAACCAGACCCTCAAAGCTAGAAGGTCATGAAACTACATATTTCATACTCTTCAAGAAAATGGATGGCAGCCAAATATTTTATAGCAAAATTGTTTCAGATTTGAAGATGAAATAGAAACCTTCCATGATCAACAAAAGTTAAAAGAATTCACAATTAGAAAGCCTGTAGGACATTCTCAACAAAATATTCCACAAGGAAGATATTTTTTTAAAAAAGTGAAAACCAGCAAAAGGAGGAATTACACTAAAGGAATAGTCAATCAAAGGAGAAAGTAAATCTAATAAAAACAGCATGGTACTGGCACCCAAACAGACATGTAAACCAATGGTACATAATATAAGAGGCAGAGACAATCTCACATAAATACAGCTATCTTATACTAAACAAAGGCACCGAAAACATTCACTGGGAAAAAAATATAAGCCTATTCTACAAATGGTGCTGGGAAAAATGGAAAGCCACATGTGGCAAAATAAAATTAAACCTTTAACCTTTATCCCTCACCCTACATGAAGCTGAACTCAAAGTGGATCAAAGACCTAGGCACTAGAACAGAGACCCCACACCTACTAGAAGGAAAAGTAGGCTCAAATCTTCACCTTATTGGCCTAGGATCTAACTTCCTTAACAAGACCCTTAAAGTACAAAGAAATAAAATCAAGAATCAATAAATGGGATGGACTCAAACTAAAAAGTTTCTTTTTTGCAATAGAAATAATTGATAATGTGAAGAAAAAGCCTACACATGGGGAGTAAATCTTTACCACATGCACCTCAGATAAAGCATTAGTCTCCAGGATATGTAAATAAAAAACTGAACATAAAAAATAACAAATAACAATAAATAACAAATAAAATAAAAATAACAAAATGAATAAATAAGCTAAGGAACTGAACAGAAACTTCACAGAAGAAGAAATGCAATCAATCAGCAAATATAAAAATGTTCAACATCTCTAGCAAATAGAGAAATGCAAATCAAAACTAAGATTTCATCTCACTCCAATCAGAAGGGCAATCATCAAGAATACAAACAACAATAAATGTTGTCAAAGATGTGGGGGAAAAGTTACACTCATAATTGCTGGTGGGAATGCAAATTGGTGCAACCAATTTGGAAAGCAGTATGGAGATATCTCAGAAAACTTGGAATGGAGCAAGTGTTTGACCCAGTTATCTCACTCCTTGGTTCATACCCAAAGGGCTTAAAATTAGCATACTACAGTAACATAGCCATATTAATGTTTATAGAAGCTCAATTCACAATACTAAACTATGGACACAACCTAGGTGTCCTTCAACAGATGAATGGTTAAAGAAACTGTTATATATACACAATGGAATATTACTTCATTGAACAGATTATTCATTCCTTTGCTTTGTATCTCTGTGCCTTCCTCAATCCCAATAATTCTTAAATTTGGTCTTTTCATGATGTCCTGTAATTCTTGGAGGTTGTGTTCATGATTCCTTACCATCTTCTCTGTTTGGTCAACTTTGTTTTCAAGACTAAATATTTTGTATTCATTGTCTGAGGTTCTGTCTTCCAAATGATCTAGCCTGTTGGCTATGCTTTCTATTGAGTTTTTATTTTGGTTTATTGTTTCCTTCATTTCAAGGATTTCTGTTTGTTTTTTTCAGAATCTCTATCTTTTTATTGAAATGATTTTTGCTTCTTGTAATTGCAGTTTTAGCTATTTATTGGTGCAATCATTCATTGCCTGCATTTGCTCTATCATCTCATTATTTGTTTCTCAGATCATTTTAATTATGTACATTCTGAACTTTCTGACATTCCTTCTACCATGTTGTCATTGGATTCTATTGATATAGCATCTAAGTTTGCTTGGGATACTTTCTTCCTGTGTTTCTCATGCTGCTTGTATATCTTCCCCTTTAGCAGTGCAAATCAGAGGTATTGCAGTATCCCTTTAAAGATTTATTGTGTTGTGCATATTTCCAATATCCTACCTTGAAGAGATTAACATTAGCAGCACACCATATAAACAATTTGCATCCTTAATTCATATAGACTCTATTTAGATATTAACTGTGTTGTCATGATGTACAGAGATGAGTTCAAATTATTATCTACAGCATAACCAATAGGTTTGCAATAAGGACCACAATTTCAAATGGTGGAAAAAAGAGGATGAACAGGGGTGTAGAATATGACATTAATGAGATAGTAAGTGAGTCTATAGAGGTAATGTATCATAGGAATAGTGAAAGTGGAATTAAAAGAACTAGGTTGTTAGCATGAGAAAAGAGAGAAAGAGTCTCCAAGGAAACAGATATATAAGAGGACAATAGAGTGCTAATAATATTAATAAAAGAAAAAAGTGGGACTATAGTAGGTATAATAGAAATAATCATAATAATACTACCATTTTTAAAAGTTCTGCAATAAAATTATACTGTACTGTTCAAACCCCTATTTTTTCAGTCATCTGATGCCTGAGAGGCGCTTGATAATGTGGTATCCCAAGAAGGTTGCTGTCCCACTACCTCCAGGTCAGAAAGAATCAATGCTTGTGGGCAACGGCAACCTGGTGTTGATAGTCAGTCATAGCATGGACATAGGCGTGGGCACTAGACCAGGGATGGGGTGCAGGCCTGGGCTTCTTGCTAGAGATGGCACCCTGATGGCTCAGTGGACCTGTATTCACAGTTGGGGGCTTATGTGTGAGGCCTGTGCTTAGACCTGGTGGGACCCTGAGCAGCTGGTCCTCTGGGCTCCTGCCTGGGGTTGCCCACAGCAGACCTGTCCACAATGAAATATTATTCAGTCTTGAAGAAGAATGAAATGATGGTGTTTGCAGGTGAATGGATGGAATTGGAGAATATCATGTGAAGTGAAATAAGTCAAACCCTAAAAAACAAAGGCCAAATGTTTTCTGATACGTGGTTGCTAATCCACAATAAGTGTGTGGTGGCAGGTGTGCTAAGGAACAAGATTTACTTTATACTTGGTAGAGGGGAGTGAAGTGAGGGAAAGGGTATGAGTGTAGGATGGATAGTAGAGTGAAACAGACATTACCTCATGTACATATATGACTATTTGACCAATGTGATCCTTCAATATGTACAAAAAGAAAAATGAGAGATTAAACTCCATTTATGTATGATTCATCAAAATGCATTCTATTGTCATGTATAATTAATTAGAACAAATAAAAAAATAAAATAAACAGAACAAAAATATTAAACTGTGAAAATTCAAAAGTGAATTCACCAGAAAAACCATGAGGTCAAATAAAGAGAGGTATTTGTCAACAATGAAAAGGTTCCAGTTACTATAGTAAAAGGACACATAGAGTATTGAAATTAGAATGGAGTTAACTTCCAGATCAAATTAAAGTCAAAACAAATATCTCAATACATGTGAGAGTCCATAGGTTGTGGGTGGACTGGTAAATCAAAGAGATCTCTGGCCATATGAAAATATTTATTTAGCACAAGTCACCACTATGAGTTTGGGTCCCATGGATGCCCTCAAGGATATCATTCCCCCCTCCTCTTTTTCTCATAAAGTGTTAAGAGAAAGAGACCTAGAATCTGAAAATTTGTGACCCAGAATGCAATGGAGTAAATAGCAGAAGAAAATGTTCCTAGAAGATCTTTGCCAAAGGTAAGGGATGGAGAGAAAAATTTCATTTCATAACAAAATGAAATAAATGAAAATAGCTTGTTTAGTTTTAGAGTAACTTGGATTTTTAGAAAGACACTATTTTTCCTTTCATCTCAAATAAATCTGGGAGTTAACAGATGTGTACTTCTAGGTAAGCCCTGATCAAGTTAAGCAATCATGAATAAGAAATTATCTTGGTATCCCCAGCAAGAGAGAGAGAAAAGAAAAAAGAGAAAGAAAAAACAAAGAAAGGGAGGAAGGAAGGGAGGGATGGAGGGAGGAAGGAAGGAAGAAAGGAAGAAAGGAAGGAAGAGGGGAGGAGAGTAAACAAAATTGTTCTGCAACTATCCCTAAAATTACTATAGAAAAAGGAGAAAATGAAAAAAAAAAAATAATGAAGGAAAATCCCAGTGGAACCCAGCGCAGTTAGAATTCAAAGACTCCACTAGGTCCACAAGGGCAATGTCAACCAACTGCCACTTGCATCTACACTGCTTTGATATCACTCAGACATTCAAGAGAAGGAGCCATGGCAAGTTAGTCAGACTACATTTATTCTCCTCAGACATTGAAAGTGAAGGAAGGAGAGAGAGAGAGAGAGAGAGAGAGAGAGAGAGAGAGAGAGAGAGAGAATGGAAGTACAGGTGCTAACATATAATGTCATAGCCAAAACACAAAGCAGAAACAGAAGCAGTGGTGTAAACCAAAGGTAAGCTGCTAAGCTAGTATACATCCTCTCTCACCACAGAAAAGTCACAGGATGAGGCCTGAGGAGGTCCTCCAGAAGGGAAAATATGACCTCAACTCAGTCCTGGTAGGTTCTTGACTTACACCACAGACATGAATTTCAGGTTGCAGCAACAGAGGCACACACACAGATTTATTCAGGAAAGAAAATGATAGAGCAGGGTACACACTCAAAGGGAGAGGAATTATGTGTGCTGAAAAACGAAACAAGGTTTTAGGGTCTCAAGATTCCTTTTAAGGAAACTTTTTAAAATAGTATGAGAGGTTTGTGGACTATTGTCATCTTTTTTTTTTTTAAACTGGTGAACTCAAATGGAAAATATTTATTTACAAAGTGATTGAGCAAATACACAAAAAGGTAAAGAATATCAATAATTAGAATTTTCAGCCTCAGAGAAGAAATTCACAAATACAGAAATGGGTAGATTACACATAGAGTAAATTAAATTTCACTGTATAAGATTGCAATTGGGGTCATTAGTATGATCTTTATAATTTTTAACACACACACACACACATAAATATATAGATATATATACAGTAAATGTGTGAGTGTATGTGTCCTTCTACAGATATGAAACTCAGAAACACTGACACCCCAATAGCAATATGCACAACTGATTTTAGGTAGCATTCAGTTATAAGTGCTCCAAGGTTTATCTTACACTTTCTCCACTTTAACACTGGAAACAAACATTTCTCCAAATTGTGTCATCTTACTGAATTCAATTCTTCAGTTTTTGGAGCACACAGCATGTCGAATGGTCTGATTCTTTGTAAAATCTTTAGATTTGGCGCTATCTAGTTATGAGATAGCACTTGGACTACTCTCATGTATTTGGCAATGTCTTTCTCTAGGCTTTGCTTAATTATTTTAAAAATATATTGTGTAAATTAACATAATAGGCACTCATTAACTGAAATTACAGTATACTAGGATTTATTGGACATTTTAAGAATTCATGCTTGAGGAATAAAAATGCTCATAAAGTTTTCACACTTCTTGTCCCTTTTTTCCTTCGATGTTCATCTCCATTCTACCTAGCCTTATTTTTTAATTATTCCTCATTTTTTCTTTATGTTTTTAGTTTTTGTTTTGGATCCTTAGCAATTTTATAGAACATTAAGTTTTATAAATATGTACTACCTCCTTATGCAACTTTTAAATGTGGAAATCGATCCAAATATATTTAGCCTTTCTTTCTTCAAATCATATAGAATCAAAATAACAACATAGATGAACTTTAAGTTTATGTTTTAATAGCTGGTGCTTTATTATTTTAACATAAATGTGACTTAACTATCTGTTGAATATACCTATGTAATTCATAATTAAACTTCTTTTAGTCAGCTTTTTCAATGCTAATTAAAAGGCCCCACCAGAACAATTGTAAAGGAGGAACATTTTTAAAGTGCTTATGGGTTCAGAGGTCTCAGTCTACAGAGAGCAGGCTCCATATCTTGGGGTTGGAGGTGAGGCAGAACATCGTGCAGGAAGAGTGTGGTAGAGGGAAGCTGCTCACGTGAGAATCAGAAAATAGTGACTCCACTGGCCAGATACAAATATATACCCCGAAGCCCACCCCAATTCCCACCCCCTCCAGCCACACCCTAGCATTTTAATTACCACTCAGTTAATCACTATCAGGGGATTAATTCACTGATTGGCTTAAGACTCTTATAACCCAATCATTTCTCCTCCAAACCTTCTTACATTGTCCCACATGTGAGTTTTTGGGAAGCTGCTCACATTTGAACCATAACATAACCTTAAGATTTTAAGTTCCTGAAAAAACATTATGAAAACTACAAAGAATTCATTTATAAATTTACCTCATTTACATTTGCCTAATTTGCTTGTTCTTAACAATATATCTGAATTGCTCTTTGAAATTTTGAGGCATTAAGCACTGTTAGCTATCTATGATCTAAAGTTCTTTCCCTATTAACCATTTTCAGAGCATGTGAATGTTTGACAAGAACAATAAAGTTAAATAGATGGGTGTTCTCTCGATGAGAGGACACATCAGGTTTTGAAAGAAATACTAGTCTTTATTTACCTATGGTTATGCCTACCAAGTTATGTAAAATTTGAAAAACATTTGGGTTTTTTTGATTTATGAGTACTCATTTATTTCTAAGTTGATTTGATACCACATACACAATATGCAAACACATTTATAGGAAATCAGCACACATGTAGCTATAACATAATAAAAAAATGCAACCAGAAAGTAAAGATCTTATAACATTCATTTAGATTCTTCATTTCCTTTTCCAAGTAGTTTTCTTCCTCTTTGGGCTATCATTCTTCTACATAATCCTAAGTAATCAATAACTCTAAATTTGCACTTCTGAAGTATGATTCTTAAGGGACGCAAAGAAGAAATTTTCACCTCAAAGCAACCAAACTTACATAAAAATATTACTTTTTTTCTGATAAAGACTCAGTGAAGGAAAAAAAAGGTAAAAAATAAGGTTTATTATGCAGACTTAAGTCTCTATCTTCTCTGTTATAGAAGTGAGTTCACAGAGAAAGAAATGCCCTTAAAAATGCAAATTTCTTTATAGATGTAAATTTTGTTTAAAAAGTTTCAAAATATACCCCACAAAAAATATCAGAAAGTCATACTATGGAGACCTTTTTTATTGGTAAGTCTTTCTAACCTAGTTTATTTCCTAATAAGATCATTGAATTTAGGGTATTCAATGAATAGGAGAGAAAGCATTTTACATGTCCATCCAACTTGGTGAGTTGGGATGCTTTATGACTTTCTAAATCATTCATTTATTGCTCTAATTTATAATAGTTGTTCATTATTTTAAAAAGAATCATGTAGAGAGGAGTTTCTAAAATCTACCTCATCATAGAAATCTGTCTGGGTGTCATGGTTGTTGTTGTTCTAATCGTTCTGCTTTCAAACCATTTCCTCTTTTAAGAAAAGGAAAAATGTGCTGGGCATCTTAGCACTTATCTGTAATCCCAGTGGCTTGGGAGGCTGAGTTCAAAGTCAGCCTCAGGAACTAAGTGAGGCACTAAGCAACTTAGCAAGACCCTGCTTCAAAGTAAAAATAGAAAAAGAAAAAGTAGATGTGGATCAGTGGGTAAGTGCCTCTGGGTTAAATCAAAAGAAGAAGAAGAAGAAGGAGAAGAAGGAGAAAGAGGAGGAGGAGGAGGAGGAAGATGGAGGAAGAGGAGGAGAAAAAGAGGAAGAAGAAGAAGAAAAACAAAAGAAAGAATGGGAAAGATGAGCTGGGCACAGTAGCACATGCCTGCAATCCTAGGGGCTTGGGAAGCTGATGTAGGAGGATCCCATCTCGAATTAAAAGCCAACCTCAGCAAAAGCAAGGCATTAAGCAACTCAGTGAGACCCTGTCTTTAAATAAAATACAAAACATAGAGGTGGTGATGTGGCTCAGTGTTCGAGTGACCCTGAGTTCAAATCCCAGTACCCAAAAGAAAAAAAAAAAATGAATGAGAAAGATGAGACCAGAAATAGTAGCTCGAACCAGGGTCTATTGGAGCCAAGGTTTGTTCTCCATTAATTTATTACCAGGTCTTAGATTCTTCATTTTTTGCCTGAACATGTCCAATGAATTGCTGAAAGTAGGATCAAAGACTTGACAACTCTGCCTCCATTGTATATTCTTTGTTCCCAGTCACCTGGGATAAAAGATCTGATCAGATAAATATTTTGTGATGGGTTGAAGCTATTCCCAGGAAACATCAAGTTTCTTATGTGGGGCAAGGCCCCACCTGACCAATCCTTAGATAATGGTGGGCGGATGTCATCTGATCAAGATCATCTGCTGTGGCAGCTGTGAAAAGCTTCCAGTTGTACAACACCTCCCCCCCCATGTACTCATCCCTGCTTCCATAAAACCTAAAAGTCATTCTCAGCCCTTTGTAGACAGCGCTACGGACATGGGTCCTTTTGTCTTCCTGGAATAGTTACACTGATTAAAAGGTGATTTTTGTTGTTGTTGTTATTTTTGTTTTTGTTTTTGTTTTGTCGTGCCTTTCACCATTACCTCTTCTGCTCAGCTTTTGAAGTAAGTGACTGAACCTGATTTATTGATCCTTAGTTAGGTCTCTGACTTAGGACCCTGATGACAAACTGACATTTTAGTTTCTCCTCAGGTGTTAGGAGGAAAGAAAAGTCTGAATCTCAGGAAAATCCTATGGAAAATTAAAGAAGTTATCTTGATGGAGTTTTTTCTTGTTTGTTTTTTTTATTTTGTTTGTTCTTTTTTTCTTTGTAAGGGAAAGTATAAAGTAGAAACCACAACTTTCCGTCTGTGTAACCAAATGGTCATGTTCCCTGACCAGGAATTAATCTCAATCTGTGGCAGTGACAGCACCAAAGAAAATGGATGCAAAATGGAAGCAGAGATGCCAAGTTTTTTTTTTTATTTCTGCTTTCAGCCACCCATTTTCACATTTGCAGGCAAAAGTGAAGAGTTTAAGTCCTTGTTATAATTCCTCCTTGTTTTTGTTTTTTCCATTCCTTGGTCTTGAGGGACTAAGATGTTAGCCAAACCGTGTTTTGAGGGTTTCTTGGTCCAGTGCTAAGCTAGTCTTTAAATAATAGCTGAAGCATATAAATAAATAGGATTAGATGTTGCAGCCTAAAAGTACAAGTACCGTTATAAATTATAAATCAAAATAACAAGGGATTCACAATCCAAAAATATCCAACTAAATAAAGTGTTTAGGGAGTTCTCACTTCTTTTAAATAACTCCTTAAATATGGACTACTCAAAAACATTGGGAATCAGAAAAAATTAGCAATTTTCTTGTTCTGTCAATATGATTTCTACCTTCTGTGCTGATATACCTAGTAGAAGAGCTTTAGTGTCAGGTAGTCATATATAAGAACTCCTTTTCCATAACTTCTAGACTTTACTTAATTTTGGTAGGGCTGACACAGTGCACATCTCAAATTTCATTTTTCCATTTTAACTGTCAATGCATGAATGTTCTTTGACTTTTTTCCCACCCTATTATTAGCATATTTGTCTTTTATTATACATCCTGCAGAGTGTTAAAAACCAAGTAGGTGATCCTTATGTTGATAAAATCTAATCTCTGTCCTTCCTACTTGTACGATCAGTGAAGACTCCTCAGTGGTTGATTTTAGAAATTTTGAGGAGTCTCTTTGTTCCCTCAGTCTTTTACTCTGTCATTTGTGCCATCTGCCAGTGTGGGTCAGGGTCTTGCTGAACACATATGACTTCCCTTAGAAGCATTAGGGACATTTCCCTCTACAGTGATTTTCCACAGTAATCTTTGCAACAAAATGTATCCCTTTGAAGAAAACTTTAAGTGGGCTTAATTTTAGCCTACTCTATGGCCATTCTAAATTGAAGTGGGGCAAGAGGCTGATCCTTATTCTAGGCAAGGCTGACCTATAGACAAATTTTAAAGTGTTTTACATTTGAAGCTAATCTTTGCTCCCCTTCTAAATATTATTCTATTTAGCAGTGTAAGAAAACAAAGTTTTCATATATCGTTTCTTAAGTCTATTTGAATATTAGTTAATATATTAATATCACATCTGAAATGTGAATCAAACAGAAAGGCTGCTTTAGTCAGCCTTTTCATTGCTGTGACTGAAATAATGGGTTCACAGTTTCAAAGTTCTTAGTCTAGACGGCTGACTGCATTGCTCTGGGACTGAGGTGAGGGAGCACATCATGGGAAGGGTACAACAGAAGGAAGCTGCTCCCCTTATGACAGCAAGGAGGCTGAGAGAGAGGGGGTAAGGGTCACAGGGAAGATGCACCTTTTCAGGGCACAGCCCTGGGGACCCACTTACTCTAGTTATGCCCAACCTACCTCCAATTACCACCAGGTCAGTTCTTTCAAATTAGAATGGACAGACCAGCTCTCAAAATCTAATCATTTTACCTCTAAATATTCCTACATTAATATCCAAACTATATCCAAATAATAGCAAAGGTTGAATGAACTCTTAATTTTCTTTCCTTATGGCAAAAATGGCAAAATATTTCTGGGTTCCATATTGCCAAACTATAAATTAGGTTTTCCTAATTTTTTTTCCAAAAATACATTTAAATTTCCACTCCAATGTAATGAATAACATAATTCTCCATATTAATGTATTGATAACAGGTTATTTGATCCAGTTGAAAACAATGAAATGATATAAATTCTCATCTAAATTTTCTATTTTTCTATAAGCATGAAAAAAGCTATCACTACTAATAATTTTAGTTAGGAGAATACCAGCTTGGTAAAGTGCTTTCCTAAGCTTTATATCGAGAAGGCTTTTATACTTGAAGAACATAAATACTTTTTTTTTTTTTGGAAACTTTTGAAACGATTTATTTAACCCAAAAGATGGTAATGAGGAAAGAACAAATGCAAATAAAATATGTAAATACAAAATTCAAAATGACCAATATGATTCCATTTCAATAGTTCCATTAAATATAAATGAATTACATACTACAAACAAAAGACAGGGATTGTCAGATTGGATTAAAAAGAAAAATCTAATTATGTTCAAAATGTACATAAGAGACACACTTTCTCTTTTTTAAACTTTCGATATGGAGACTTTATTTATTTATTATTTTTACAGACTGCATTTTGATTCCTTGTACACAAATGGACATGAATACTTTTGACATACAAAGAAGTCACTAATAATCAGCAGCACATTTACACAGATGTCATCATGTTAACTTAATTAAACTTTGAAGCAAAATTCAGAGTTCATGGTCCCATAGAATAACTATAACTACAGGTTATAACTATATATAACTATATATATATATATATACACATATATAAATATATATTATAACTATAGGTTAGCAGTATTGACAGTAATAAAAGTATAGCTTTAGATTTCTTCCAAGTTTATGTAACTTTGATAATGACCACAAATAGACTTATTACCTGATGTGTAACTGCATTTCTGATACGTAATAACCAAATGCTTATTCACTGAAAGCAAACAAATGCAGGCCCAATAATGTATAAATACCATAAGTTTCATTGACTATTTTGTATGTTTAGGGTCCAGATATAGTGCATGCTGTATGAAAGAGAGCACTTGTTGTTTACCTTATAGGCATTACACTACATTTCCTTAATTGTACAAACTTTTGCATAACATTTGATGAAGCTCAGACAAATGTACTTACTCCTCAGATGTATATGCACTTTGAGTCATATATATATATATATATATGTGTATATATGTATATGACTATATATATAGTCAACCTAAATCTACTAAATAACAGTTATTTATTTAACCAGACCTGTGAAGTTATTATTTATCAGACTTTAAAACAGAAAAGTAAAAATCCTAATTCTTTTAAGAATAGTTTCCCAGTTGTAGCTGCTTCATTTAATTGGGAGTGGAAGAGGGATCATGTCCTAACTTATGCTCTTCCCAGATAGGAGGAGGGACACTGGGAATGCACCCCTGTATTGGTCACCACCATTGTCACTCACCATATTGAGTTTACTTCCCTCTAGTTTGGATAAATTCAGGTCATAGTTGCAGGTATGCAACCCTCCAGTGTCACAGGAAAGTAATTCATTGATAACTGATCTGACCAACAAAATGCAGCCTTAAAATACAGTGATGAGAAATTTAGCTTATGGTAATTTCATTCAAAGTTTGATCGATTGAAAACAAATGGCACAGTTTCTCTAAGTAAAAAAAAATGTTAATAGAAACAAGAGATTATCTTGATAAATAAGAATCAATGTTGTAAGAAAATTTCCTTTTAAACATGGAAAATTAGATTTTGGTTTATATAGGTGCATTAAATTTTGACCTGGAAAAAAAAAAAAAGAAAACTTTAAATAACCTTAACTGTGTACATTATAGCCAACTAAATCACACATACAAATTTCCTAAGATTTACTTTCCATAATCTCCAACTTACTTAGACAATCTACAACTTTTTTACATTCTTAGATTTTCTGTCTCTCTTTTCCATCTAGGACTTTAGGGAAAAAATTTTACTCTACAATATAAAAGACATTCTCATCAAAAAGCATTTTCTTTTTAAAAAAATTTTTCCTTACAGAAATATATACCAATCCCTATAACTTTCTTATATTTACAGCTTTACACATTTCTTATATTTACACATTACACAACTTTCTTATATTTACACATTACCCTTATTTACACATTTTTCCCTTAAGTGCACATTTTAAGACAATTCTTACAAAATTTATAATTTAGACAAACTACTCCATTACCCCAATAATATGAAGCACATTTTGATTTCAATAATATTTAATCAAAACAGAGCTTAAACTCTTCATAATTTTGCACATAGAAATACATATATCAATTAGAATTTAAATGCTTGGTGATTTTACTTTATAGTGAAGCAGAATGAAAGGGATATCAAACTTTTTTTCATATATCAAGAATTTATAAAAAAAATTTAAAACACATTTAATAGAATCAAATACACATTTTCTTACAGAACATAAAAGACCAAGAGTAATTGTGCTTATATTTAGCAATTTCTTTTTCAGCATTTTAACTTAAAAATGACTCTAATATTTTCTCTAATTTATACATTTTTACATGTTTATCCCATTCATGTCAGACATAATTTACCAATTTTAGATTACTCATGAAAATCAAACTATAGGATCAGCATAGTTAATTTTTTGAACAGTTTTCCCTGATTAATAAGAACAGTTAAAAGCAATGGATATTATAAGCATCTTAACAGAGACAATGCAATCCCGGTAGGCTAGTAACTTAGGCCAAAAAAAGTTTATGCTAGTAATTTTAAAGATAACTTTCTTTTTTTTTTTACACAAATGGGTTATAACTTCTCATTTCTATGGTTTTGCACAATGCAGATTCACAACATTCATGTAATCATACATATACATAGGGCAATACTGTCTCAATCTATTTTCCTTCCCCTACCCCTCCCACCTCATTTTCCTGTACACCATCCAAAGTTCCTCATTCTTCTCTTGTCCCCCAACCAACAACCCTCCCCTCACCCAATTATGTATCATCATTCACTTATCAGAGAAAACATTCAGCCTTTGGTTTTTTGGGCTTGGCTTATTTTATTTAGCATGATATTCTCCAATTCTGTCCATTTGTCTGCAAATGCCATAATTTTATTTTTCTTTATGGCTGAGTAAAATTCCATTGTGTATATATACTACAGTTTCTTTACCCATTCATTAATTGAAGGGCATCTAGGTTGGCTCCATAATCTAGCTATTGTGAATTGAGCAGCTATGAACACCTATGTGGCTGAGTCACTGTAGTATGCTGATTTGAAGCCCTTTGGGTATAAATGAGGAATGGGATAACTGGGTCAAATGGTAGATCAATTACAAGTTTTTTGAGGAATTGTCATACTAATTTCCAGAGTTGTTGCACCAATTTGAAACTCCACCAGCAATGCATGAGTGTGCCTTTTTCCTCACATCCATGCCAACACTTAGTATTGCTTGTGTTCCTGATAATAGTCATTCTAATTGGAGTTAGATGAAATCTTAGGGTGGTTTTAATTTGCATTTCTCTAATTAATAGAGATGATGAGCATTTTTTCACATATTTGTTGATCACCTGTATATCGTTTTCTTTGAAGTGTCTGCCCAGTTCCTGAGCCCATTTATTGATTGCGTTCTTTGTATTTTTGGTGTAAAATTTTTTAAGTTCTTTATAAATTTTGGAGATCAGTGCTCTGTCTGAAGTGTGTGTGGAAAAGATTTTCTCCCACTCTGTAGGCTCTCTTTTCACATCATTGATTGTTTCCTTTGCTTTTTAGTTTGAATCCATCCTATTTATTGATTCTTGCCTTTATTTCTTGTACTTTGGGAGTCTAGTTAAGGAAGTCTGGTCCTAAGGCAACATGGTGAAGATTTGGGCCTACTTTTTCTTCTATTTGGTGAAGGGTCTCAGGTATAATTCTTAGATCCTTGATCCATTTTGAGTTGAGTTTTGTACAGGGTAAGAGATAGGGGTTTAATTTCATTTTACTGCATATGGATTTCCAATTCTGCCAGCACCATTTGATGAAGAGGCTATCTTGTCTCCATTCAATGTTTTTGGCACCTTTGTCTAGTATGAAATAACTATACTTATGTGGGTTTTTCTATGTGTCCTCTATTCTGTACCATTGATCTATCTATTTTGGTGCCAATACCATGCTGTTTTGTTACTATTACTCCATAGTAGAGTTTAAGGTCTGGAATTGTGAGACCTCCTACATCACTCTTCCTGCCCAGGATTCTTTGGCTATTCTGGGTCTCTTGTTCTTCCAGATGAATTTCATGATTGCTTTTTCTATTTCTATGAGGAATGTCATTGGGATTTTAATTGGAATTGCATTAAATCTGTATAGTGCCTTTGGAAGTATGGCCATTTTGATTATATTAATTCTGCCTATTCAAGAAAATGGGAGATCTTCCCATCTTCTAAGATATTCCTCAATTTCTTTCTTTAATGTTCTGTAGTTTTCAATGTAGAGGTCTTTTATCTCTTTTGTTAGATTGATTCCCAAGTATTTTATTTTATATTTTTTGAGGCTATTATAAAAGGAGTTGTTTTCCTCATTTCTCTTTCAGATGATTCATTGCTTATGTATATAATTTCATTTGATTGTTGTGTGTTTATTTTATATCCTGCTATTTTGCTGAATTCATTAATTAGGCCTAAAAGTTTCCTGGTGGAGTTTTTGGATTCTTTAAATATAGGATCATGTCATCAGCAAATAGTGACGGCTTGAGTTCTTCTTTTCCTATTTGTATACCTTTAATTTCTGTGGTCTGTCTAATGCTCTGGCTAGTATTTCAAGCATGATGTTGAACAAAAGTGGTGACAGTGGGCATCCCTGTCTTGTTCCAGTTTTCAAGGGGAATGCTTTCAGTTTTTCTCCTTTAAGAATGATGTTGGCAGTGGGCTTAGCATATATAGCCTTTCAAATGTTGAGATATGTTCCTACCATCCCTAAATTTTCTAGTGTTTTGAGCATGAAGGGTTGTTGTATTTTGTCAAATACTTTCTCAGCATCTATCGAATAATCACATGATTCTAACCTTAAGTCTATTGATGTGATGACTTACATTTATTGATTTCCAGCTATTGAACTAAACTTGTATCCCTGGGATAAACCACACTTGATCATGGTGCACTATCTTCTTAATATGTTTTTGTAAATGATTTGCCAGAATTTTGTTAAGGATTTTTGCATCTATGTTCATCAGGGATATTGGTCTAAAGTTTTCTTTTCTCGATGTGTCTTTGTCTGTTTTTGGTATCAGAGTGATACTAGTTTCATAGAATGAATTCCCCTCCTTTTTTATTTCAGGAAATACTGAATATTGGTATAAAATTTATATTGGTATAAAGTTCTTCATATTGGTATAAAATTTAAACCCCTATCTCTCACCCTGTACAAAACTCAACTCTTTATATTGGTATAAAATTCTTCTTTGAAGGTCTTGTAGAACTTAGCTGAGAATCCATCTGATCCCAGGTTTTTCTTGGTTGGTAGGCTTTTGATGGCTTCTTCTATTTCATTACTTGAAATTGATATGTTTAAATTGTGTATGTCCTCCTGGTTCAGTTTGGTAGGATCACATATCTCTAAGAATTTGTTGATGTTCTTGGCATTTTCTGTTTTGTTGTAGTATAGATTTTCAAGGTAGCTTCTAATTATGTTTTGTATTTCAGTGGTGTCTGTCATGATATTTCCCTTTCATCATGAATTTTTGTAATTTTGGTTTTCTCTCTCCTTCTCTTTGTTAGCGAGGCTAATGGTTTATCTATTTTGTTTACTTTTTCAAAGAACCAACTTTTTGTTTTGTCAATTTTTTAATGGTTTGTTTTGTTTCAATCTCATTGATTTCAGATCTGAATTTAATTATTTTCTGTCTTCTACTACTTTTGGTGTTGTTCTGTTCTTTTTTCTAGGCTTTGAGATGTAATGTTAGGTCATTTAGTTGTTCACTTTTTCTTTTCTTGAATGCACTCCATGCAATGCATTTTCCTCTTAGTACTACTTTCATAATGTCCCATAGATTTTGTTATGTTGTATCGTCATTCTCATTTACCTCTAAGAATTTTTTTTTATCTCCTCCCTGATGTTTTCTGTTATCCATGCTTCATTCAACAGCAGCATGTTATGTAGTCTCCAGGTGTTGGAGTAATTTCTGGTTTTCATTTTTTCATTGATTTCTAATTTTATTCCATTATGATCTGATAGAATACAAGGTAGTATCCCTATTTTTTGCATTTGCTAATGGTTGCTTTGTGGCATATTATAAGGACTATTTTAGAGAAGGATCCATGTGTTACTGAGAAGAAAATGTATTCACTCACTGATGGATGAAATATTCTATATATGTCTGTTAAATCAAAGTTATTGATTGTGTTATTGAGTTTCATGGTTTCTTTGTTTAATTTTGTCTGGAAGATCTATTCAATGGTGACAGTGGTGTGTTAAAGTCACCCAGAATTATTGTGCTGTGGCCTATTTGATTCCTGGAATTGAGAAGAACTTGTTTGATGTACATGGATGCACCATTGTTTGAGGCATAAATATTTATGATCATTATGTCTTCCTGATTTGTGGTTCCCTTAAGCAGTATGAAATCTCCTTCTCTATCCCTTCTGACTAACTTTGACTTGATGTCAATCTTATCTCATATAAGAATGGAAACTCCTGCTTTTTTACTGAGTCCATGTGCATGGTAGGTTTTTTCTCAGCCTCTCACATTTAGTCTGTGGATGTCCGTTCTATGAAATGAGTCCCTTGAAGGCAGCATAATGTTGGATCTTTCTTTTTAATCCAATTTGTCAGTCTATGTCTTTTGATTGATGAGTTTAGGCTATTAGAATTCAAAGTTATTATTGAGATATTAAATCTCATAAATCATATCTCATATCTCAATAAAGATATCTTTAATTTTATCTTACCAAAATTTTAAATTAACTCACCTCTCAAAGATTTATTATTCAAATCACATGAGCTAAACATCGGGTTTGTGTCCTTTTAAAATGTAGGAGCACTCACTTATTTATAAGCCAATTTGATACCTTGTAGACACAACACATAATACATGTCTGTGCACAAGCACACAAAAAATAGACTGAAAAAACGATTTTATAGCTTTCATTTAGGTTCATCTTTTGCAAGTTCTTTTAATATGATTACTATAGTCGTAAGCAACCCATAATCTTACTTCTGCACTTCCAAAGGTATCATTTCCTTAAAGCAAAGCAGAAATTTTATATCTCCAAGACAGGATATAGTATGAACACCACTGAGAAGGACAAAGGCAAAGGCCCTGTGAAAGGAAAAAATTTAAAGGTGACTTGTTTTCCAAGTTTAAGTTAATATCTTTATCTATTTTAAGAACTAATCAAGAGGGGGAGGAACCTGCACAAATGGAAATTTCTTGCCTACCAGGTTAGAGAAATAATATTTTGGGGAACTTGTTAGTTAATAAATTCCTCTGATTTAACTTATTTTCTAGTCATATGTAACCCTTCAATGAGTAGGCCAAGGGTACTCAATATGCCCACCCATCATGGAAAGTCTACTTTGAACTTTACAAAGCCTTTTCTTCCTGCTTTAATTTATCATAGATTTCAGTCATTTTTGAAAAGCTTGCTTTAAGTAAAAAATATATCCCATTGCATCAGAATATAGAATGGTCATTTATAAATTTATAAATATTTTATGCTTTTAGCTTATTGCCCAAGTACTCTAGAACAGTATGGCAGAAAACCATGTTCGGAATATTAAGTGCCCCACATTTCCTGAATAGCTGCAAAATGAGGCATCATAATCAGCAAACATAAAACCAGTTAGAGTGCCAGATGATGTTTTTCTCCAAACAATTTCTCCTCTCTTGAATTTATTTTCCATTTTGGTGGAGTTGTCCTTTCTCTCCAAATCACTACCTTCTGAGCTAAGTGGTATACTTGTGATTTGGACTAAAAGTTTTAAAGTTTCAACAATCAGGAAAAAGAGACAAGGAAGTCAAAAGTCATATTTACACAATCGAGTGTCTAGTGAAAAAGATCAAATGCTAGAACATAATATGCTGATAAAAATTGTGAAACAAAGGCTATCCCAAATGACCAGCTCAGAATAAACAAAGAACTATCAACCAATCAATAAATTTTCAGGAGGAACCTTCACTACCAGTCATCAGTTTTTGTTTTGTTTTGTCCTTTTTTTTTTTTTCTTTTTTCTGCCTTTACCAAGTCACTCATCACAGACACAGGCTAACAGACAAAATAATACATAAAACAATTACATTAAACCAGTGTACTTTTAGGTACATACATCATGCTGTACTGCAATAATGAACCATTTCTTTTCTTAGTCACAGTTTTATTGCTATAAATAGATCAGACAGGCATTTCTTTATTTCACCAAATAATGATTAAAATCAGGCAAAATCATCCCCAAGTGGAATGAGAGAGATGCCAAAATCTATGTAATTTTGGCAACTGCCCAGGATCCTTTTTTCTACCCTCTTCATTCTGGGGCCATCTAGCTATATGTGGATAATAGCTAAATGCCACACTTATTCCTATCTGGTTTGGCAAAGCTCTTACCAGAGTCCAGGTGATACCAGTCCTGAAACTTGGGATCAGGTCCTCATTCCCCTGTGCTGAAGATTAAACCTCTGAGAAATACCAAGGCAAGAGTAGAAAATAAGCTTTATTTAAGGGATAAAACAGCTATAGACTTCTTTGGAGAGAAGGGGACCCAGAGCAGGTATCCTTGGGAGTGGAGGTGTGTTGCATTGCCCTGTATTTTTATAGACTCAGGTTTCCTTTTCTCTCATGCCCCCTCCTCCTCCTC
Source organism: Glaucomys volans (assembly GCA_020662805.1). NCBI lineage: Eukaryota > Metazoa > Chordata > Mammalia > Rodentia > Sciuridae > Glaucomys > Glaucomys volans. The sequence goes on from JAJEJO010003521.1 coordinate 175,013, forward strand.
TATTGCTTATATGACCAAAAGGCAGGAAAAAAGCCACCCAGGAGGTCATTGCTTGTGTTGGAGAGTGAGATCGTTCCCCTTCCCTGGAAGTGTTAGTTAACTAGTTGATGGGGAGTGCTTTCTACCCTTTTCCTTTTCTTTGATAATCAGCTATCTGTCCTTTGCCTTGGTCTCATTTTCCTCTCAAGGGAATCCTTACTATTGTAAGGGGAAATGGGCAATGACTGCTCTGGCTGCTTAAGGCTGAAAGGGGATGACATGGGGCGAGCAGTTTGGGTTTCCCTTTTAGGAACGTTTTGGGTCAGTAAAAGGTCTGTGATAACAGTCTGGTTCAGAGAGACCAGGTTTAAGTCATCTGAGAGGGTGGGCTCTATGAAAGAAACAAGAGGACATGAGTACTGGAATGAGATTAATACAAAGTCAATGAATATGATGACAATGATAGAGACCAACAATTTTTAAATGAAGATTTGCAAGAGTTAAGAAGTTTTTCCCATGACATGTCCAGTGAGGACAAGATATCTATTTGGGAATGTAAATTTTTAAAGATACTTGTTACATTGCTGGAGTTATCAGGAATGCAAACACAACAATTAGTTTTTTATAGTGTCAAAGATACCCCCATAAGCTGTAGTTATCTAATATCATCTGATTTTTGTAAAACACCTTTCTATTGGCATGATCTCTGTGTTTAGCATAGATACATTTATTTCTGTCACTTGGGGCTAGGTAATCATATTAACAAGCATATCGAGTCTGCCTCTATGTAGGAGTTTAAGAATATTTGTAGGTCTTAAATTGACGTAAAAAGAAAATAAAACTTTTGACTCTGATAGTCTCTTCTGATAGTTTTTAGGCACTCCTGTCTAAGAATCTTTCTTTCCTAGCCTCTGGCTTTATTTACTTTTGGTGGGGTGGTGACAAGTGTACATCTTAAGTTAAAATTAAAACAACTGTTGTCTTTCCATTTAAATGTTCGGTATGGTTATGCTTTGGTTATAACTTTCTTAGCTAGGTGTTTAATATCAAGTTTGTCAAGTTCACCTTGCTTCTATCTATAGTTAAGAGTCAGCTGAGTTTCCTCAGGGGGTCACTCTTGACTTCTTTAGTGCCTCTGCCAAAATGGGTCAGGGTCTTTTCAACCACGTGTGACTTCCCTTGAAATTATTAAGGACATTTCCCTCTCCAGTGACCCTCCTCTTTGCAGCATGTGCACTGCTTGGCTTTCTGGTCTCCAGGTTCTCATTGATCCCCCTGGCCAAAAGGTCAAGTGGCCCAGAGTTTCAAAGTCCTTGGAGAAGTCCCATCATTCCCTGGGTTTGAGCTGACCTCAAAGGGCAAGAGACAAATGTTGGTGATTTTCTTCTAGACTCTTTTACTTCCTTAACTTTAGTCTCCAAGATTTGGTCTTAAACATCTAGCAAGCCAGTTTCACCAGTCTTAAGGTAGGAGTACTGGGTTTTAATTTTAATATCTGTAATTTTACAGTTATTTATACCTTCCATTTAATTGAGGTTAGTATTAGCACTAGAAGTAATCTCACATTCTGTCTGTCTTATGGATGATAAACTATTATCTCAAATTAACTCAGGTTGTTATATTAGAAGTTATACTTTTGTAAGGCACTAACAGAAAATAGTTATAATGTTTATAAGAAAAGTACAAGAATGGAATTAACAAGAGTAATCAGGTAACATTTCTAATAGAAAACTATCTTTTGAACTTAACTTTAAATGAACTTTAGTCATCTTAACACCGACTAGGGTGAGAGGCAGAGTCCCAGCTCAGGTGAGGTGGTTTCTTGACAAATCTTTGGTAAAGTGTTTTATTTTTGAAGCTGATTTTTACCTTTTTTAAAAATATTATTTTATAAAACTCTCAGATATTGTTGCCTGAGTTCATATGAATTTCACTTAACACAATACACTAATACATCTGAAACAGTAATCAAACAAAGAGAGCTTTTAGCTCCATTTGGCATTCAAGTGACAAAATGTTTTTATGTTCCACATTTTTAAGCTGTAATTAAACTATGCCTTCCTATTACCCTATAAAATATATTTGAGTTCCCATTCCTCTGTAAATAGTAACACAAAATGTTACGTGTAACATATTGATAACAGGCTATTTTTCTCTAATGTAAAATATTAATTGATGTAAACAAACCTCTGACAAAATTTGCTGTTTTATGTAAGTCTAAAAGAGACTTCTTATAGAAGACTTAAGTTTGAAGGACACAAGCTCAGTAAAATGTTTTTCTTAACTTTATATTTTAAAGATTTGTGTACTTGAATATATGAATATACAAAGAAGCCAGTAACAGTGACACAGTCACACTGATATTCTTATATTAACAAAATTTAGCTTAAAAAATATTTAAAATCTGTAGAGTAGTGTAATACTCTAAAATAATAATTGTTGTTTAACTAGACTTGTACAAACTCTAATTTCTTTAAGACTAGTTTCTCTCAATAACAAAACTTAAAAGACATGAGAAATTATCTTGGTGGAGAACAACAGATAATGTTTTAAGAAATACTTGTTATTTCAACACATAGAGGAGTAAACTTAGGTGTATATCAGTACATTAATATTAGGCCTTATTTAAAAACTTGAATAACTTTAACTGATTGTGTTAAATATAGCCAACTTAGTTACACAAAAACTTTTTGAGTTTCACCCTTCACAAAACTTATGCAATTTACTTAAATATTCTATAACTCTTTATATTACCACACACTTTCTCATCAAGAAATATTTCCTTTTTTTTCTACTCTTCATATTAAAATATATTTTCATACCTAGAACTTTCTTTTATCTCTTTCATAGTTGTTGACTCCTTTTTAAAAAATTTACATTCTGAAACAGTCCTTATGAAATTCTGAATTTAAGGAATTTACTCCATTTTAATAAGATGAATTACTTTAAATTTTTATATTACTTTAATTGACACCCAACTGAAATCTTTTGTACTCTTTTTGCAGTGCTGGGGATTGAACCCAGGGCCTTGTGCTTGTGAGGCAAATACTCTACCAGCTGAGCTATATCCCAGCCCATCTTTTGTACTCTTTTTATATAAAATTACACCTGATAGAACTTTAACTCTTAGTAACCGTGTTTTTGGTGAAGACACAGAAACAAAGCAATCGTAAACTTTTTTATTTACCAATTTATGAAAACACACTTAATGTTTAAATATATCACCTATGGTCTTTAAGAAGTCAACAGTACTTGATTTTATATGTTGCAGGGTTTTTTTTTTTAGCATTTTAACTTTGTTAATTAATCAGATGTTTTCTCTAGCAAACACAAGTATGATTAATCCCATTGATGTTGAATCTAATTTACTCATTTTTAACTGTAAATGTCAAGGTATAAGACAAGTATAGTTGCTATTGCTTCCCCATTGGAGAAAAATGATACAAACAATGGCTATTACACTTTAGATATTTAATAGAAACCCACACTCAATTGACTAGAAAAACTTGAGAGTTATTATTTTTAAAGACATCTTTACTCTTATCTGTTTGCCTAATATAATTGAACCTTTCTTTAAGTCATGTGAACTAAAAGGTATTTGGATCCATTTGTCATTTAATTTTGGTTTATGAGTGCTCATTTATTTATGCCAATTTTGATATCATGTACATGATATGTGGACACAAGCTCATGTGTAGACACAGGAACACAATTCACTGGTGTGCAAACATACAAAAAACAGGAAAGAAAGACCTTGCAGCTTCTTTGTAGGTAGAACTCCACAGGCAGGAGACAGTACTACAGATGTTTTTTAAAACCACTATTAGATTTAACCTGATAGAAATTAAAACAGAGCTTATCACACCTTTGCATTATAACTTAGGTATAGGGCAGGCCTGTATAGCTATGTTAGGTGTAAAGTATGACAATTATGGTGGATACTGAAATCAAAGGTTCAGGTGGTCCTTGCTGCCTATCAGATTTATTCCATATATCACCATGTCTATATCCTCCTTAGGACTCTGTGAAAGGAGATTTTTCCAATGTATTTAAGAGCCTCCCTTTGAAAAATTGGCCTCAAAACAAGGAGTATAAAATTCTCTATAGTTAAATAAAATAGGACTGATCACAAAAATATATTAATTTAGGTGTGCAGGATCAAATGTGAATTCACTGAAAACCATGAGTTTAAAAACATAAAAGTTTTTAACAAAAAAGGAATTCTTAATAAATGGCATGATCATAGTTACTCTACTAAAGAAGCATGTAGAATTTCTTTATCAGATCAGAATGCCCTTTTGGATGAAATTAGTGTCATTTCAGATGTTTTAAAAATGTAAGAGTCCTGAAATCCTCAGGTAAAAATTTTCAAGATAAAGAAGACTTGTATATGTGGATTCCTCCATTTTTCCTCCTTGGGTTGTAGTGTTTAGGGAGGAACTTGTTAGGAAAGCAGAGTGGTAGAGTATAAGAGCTGATAAGACAGACATTTATGTCCCTCAGGGGCTTGAATTTAAGAGACTCCTCTCCCACCTTTGGTCCCAAACCAGATGATCTCCTCTGCAGCTTACATTTCTTATGCCAGCCTTAGAGAGATGGAGATCTGGCAGAAGGTTGGCAAGTAAGGAAAGCTACTTTTCTGAGCTGAAGAGGCAAAACCTCATATATAGGGCAATTTGACTATTTTTTCCTTTTGTAAAATCAAGCTTTTTTCTTCTGAAGACCATTTTGCATTCCACCAGTTGGTAATCAGGCCAGGATTGGATGCAGAAAATTATGACATCTCCTTTTTCTCAACTTTGATGAGGTCATCTCTGATTAATTCTTTGAGGACAAAATGAAACAAATGAGGGAGCAGAGCATGGGTGCCTGCTCTGGGGAACTGTGTCTTTGGCTAGGGGATGTCTCCCCAATGTTGGAGTCTCTAGTGGACAGCAGTTTCCACCCCTCCTTCCATGCATGACCTCTGGATTTATGTGATTCCTTAACAGTGTGGTCACAACCCCTGTGCTCTTTCATGGTTGCCATGAAAAAGATGCAAGCCTCCAAATTATCCACCCTTACCCCCTTTCTGTGTGACTTGTAACCTGGGAGATCACACTCTGATGTCTTTCTTGTAATAAATCCTGATCTGTCTTTGCTGATCTATTAGTTAATGATTTTCTTTGGGGGGGGGTGGGATTAGGTCTCACTTAGAATTGAGGATTATAGTTAAATCTAATTTAAATTTTTCATGGAATTTGGGATTTTTAAACAAAGTCTGAGAAATCCTCAGGCCTACACATAGAAACCCCAGACTATTTCCTTCCTTTTGTCAAACAGGCTAAGCTGAAGAGTGGTATTAAAATGTGTATTTCCCTCTGATGATCATGATCTCTATCAGAGAGTTTGTGTTGAGACCATGCTTGGCAAGAGAAGAACACTAGGAGTAAAGGCATAGAATAATTTACCCTGTGGGCCAATGGAATCTGCAGAGGGTGAGGAGAACACCCAGTTGTTGTTGAATACTTAACTCACTTTTCCTGCGGAATCAAAGCCAAAGGTGAATTGAAAGGCTGTGGGAATGAGTTTCCATTTTTGCAGCCAAAGAAGCTAGCAGAACACACAGGAGCACAGAAAAAACAATGGGGTGTATCTCTACAGGCTTCTAAGGGCTTAATATGTGAAGGAAGGGAACCCAGACATTTCATTATGAACCACTCCACATAAAATGTCCCTCTCACTACAGCTGGAGTCTGATCAGTGAGGGGAAGAGATGCTTTGGAGGAGCAAGATCAGGAGAGTGCAGTTCACCTCATAAAAAAGTGTATTTTTTTAGGGGGTTCACTCATCCCTGCTTGACTGACCAGTCACCATGAGATATACCCTATTAAGACTGTCAAGAGGAGGTCAAGGAAGAAACCTTTGAGGTTCACTGGGGAGTGGTGTTGGCCAAAATTTCTCGGTTATTTCACTGCTTCATTTTTATCTCCATGCATCTAAAGGCAAACTGGAATAAGGGAACCTGTCTCCTGATGCCAGATGCACTCCAAGCCTAGGCAGGATAGTGAGAAATGGCTTTGGCAGAACTCAACAGGCCTGACACACAGAACAGATGATTAAGAGCCACCTAGGCCGTGAATTCTCTTAGCTGAGTCTTGTAGAATGGCAGCTTGCACTAACTGCATTTAATAAGCTCACAGGTGCTCATTATTTTGGGGGGGATAGAGAGAGAGAAAGAGAGAGACGGGTGCATTTAAGATGTGAGGTGCAAAGGAGGAGTTCCTCCAAGACTATCCTGGAATGACCCCTAGCTGATAAAGATCTTGAAAATCAGGATCTGGTCCTCATTACCCTGGTTTTGAAAATCAAACACCCAAGAAACACAAAGGCAACAGTAGAAAATAAATTTTATATAATGGATGAATCAGAGATAGACTTCTCTGGAGAAAAGGGGACCCAGAGCTGGTGTTCATGTGAGTAGAGGTGCCTTGCTGTTTTTATAGACCGCTGATATACTTTTCTCTCATGCCCCATCCTCCTCCTATCCTGACTATATGACCAAAAGGCAGGAAAAGAGCTACCCAGGGGGTGATTGCCTGTGTTGGAAAGTATGATCCTTCCCCTCTCCTGGAGGTGTTAGCAACTGGTTGATAGGGAAGTGCTATCTACCCATTTCCCATTCTTTGATAATCAGCTACCTATACTTTGACTCAGTCTCACTAGACCAGACACCAGACCTGGGGATCCAACAATTAGATCTAGTCACTCAGCACCCCCGTCCACAAAAAACAAAAACAAAAACAAAAAAATGACAAAAACAACAAACAAAAACCAGCAAAAGTAATGGTGAAAAGCATGAAAGGACTGTAATTGGTGCTGAGAATGACTTTGAGGTTTTGCAGAAAGGTGAAGGAGGGTAATGGTTGTGTGTTTTGGACAACTGGAAGCTTTTCACAGCTGCAAAGCAGATGATCTTCATCAGATTTGGTTTGTCCATTATGTCTTAGTATAGGTCAGGTGGGGTTCTTTTCCCAGATAAGAAAGTTACTGAGGATCCACTCCTACAATTCCAACAACTGAGTGATAGTAAATTCAAGGTCAGCCTCAAAAACTCTGCCAGACCCTCATCAACTTAGAAAGACCCTGTTTCTAAATAAAAGTCTATAAAAAGACTGGGGGCATAGCTAAATTGTAAAGCACCTCAGGATTCATTCCTTAGTACAAAAACAAACAAACAAACTCATAAATAAATAAAATAATTAAATTGTTGCAATTACCGGAGGGATAACTTGGACTCATCACAAAACATTTATCAGATTAGACCTTGTTCCTGGAATCCAAAATGTTGAAGACACTTTACAGATGATATAAAGATGACCAAGAAATTTATGAAAAGTGCTGATCATCTCTAGTAATTAGAGAAATACTAATTAAAACCACCCTAAGGTTTCACCTAACTCCAATTAGAATGGTTATTATCAGGAAAGCAAGCAATAATAAGTGTTGGCGTGGATGTGGGGAAAAAGGCACACTCACACATTGCTGGTGGAGTTGCAAATTGGTGCAGCCACTCTGAAAAGCAGTATGGACATTCTTCAAAAACTTGGAATGGACCCACCATTTGACACAGCTACCCTCCTCGGTTTATACCCAAAGGTCTTAAAATCAGCAAAGTATAGGGATGCAGCCACATCTATGTTCATAGTTGCTCAATTCACAATAGCTGGATTGTGCAACCAAACTAGATGCCCTTCAATTGAAGAATGGATAAAGAAAATGGGGTATATATACACAATGGAATGTTACTTAGCCAAAAGAAGAATAAAATTATGGCATTTGCTGGTAAAAGGGTGGAGTTGGAGAATATCATGCTAAGCGAAATAAGCCAAGCCCAAAAAACCAAAGGCTGAAGGTTTTCTCTGATCAGTGAACGCTGACACATAATGGGGGAAGGGGGTAAGGGAGGGTTAAAGAAAAGAATGGAGGAAGTATGGATGGTGTAGAGGAAAATGGGATGGGAGGGGGTAGGGGAAGGAAAGATAATAGACTGAGAAAGACACTACCACCCTACGTCTAGGTAAGATTATATGAATCATGTGAATCTATATTGTGAAAAACAAAAACAAAAACAACAGCAACAACATAAAAACAAAGTGTTAAAGAGCAGAGGATATGGATGCATTGGACAGAGACACCAAATCTTTAATACCGCTTTATTATTTATTTATTTTGATTCATTGTACACAAATGGAATGCAGCTGTTGTTTCTCTGGTTGTACACAAAGTAGAGTCACACCACCTGTGCATTTATACATGTACACAGGGCAATGATGTCTGTCTCATTCTTTTATTATTTTTACCCCCCCACCCCGACCCATCCCTCCCTTCGCTCTATGCAATCTATCCTTCCTCCATTCTAGCCTCCCTTGCACCCCGAATTCCGCATCATCATTCACTTATCAGAGAGATCATTCGGTCTTTGGATTTTGGGGATTGGCTAATCTCATTTATCATGATAGTCTCCAACATCATCCATTTACCTGCAAATGCCATAATTTTATTCTTCTTTATGGCTGAGTAATATTCCATTGTGTATATAGACCACAGTTTCTTTATCCATTCATCTACTGAAGGGCATCTAGGTTGGTTCCACAATCCAGCTATTGTGAATTGAGCAGCTATGAACGTTGATGTGGCTGCATCACTGTAGGTATGCTGATTTTAAGTCCTTTGGGTATAGGCCAAGGAGTGGGATAGCTGGGTCAAATGGTGGATCCATTCCAAGTTTTCTATGGAATCTCCACACTGCTTTCCAGAGTGGCTGCACCAACTTGCAATCCCACCAGCAATGTATGAGTGTACCCTTTTCCCCACATCCTCGCCAGCACCTGTTGTTGCCTGTATTTTTTTTTTTTTTTTTTGGTACTGGGGATTGAACCCAGGGGCACTCCACCACTGAGCCACATCCCCAGCCCTATTTTTTTTATTTATTTAGAGACAGGGTCTCGCTAAGTTGCTGAGGCTGGCTTTGAACTCCCAATCCTCCTGCCTCAGCCTCCCAAGTGGTGGGATTACAGGCATGCACCACCTCGCCCAGCATGTGCCTGTATTCTTAATAAAAGACATTCTAATTGGGGTAAAATGAAATCTTAAGGTGGTTTTGATTTGCATTTCTCTTATAACTAGGGATGTTGAACATTTTTTCATATATCTGTTGACTGCTTGTAGATCTTCCTCTGTAAAGTGTCTGTTCATTTCCTTGGCCCATTTATTGATTGGATTATTAATGTTCTTAGTGTAAAGATTTTTGAGTACTTTGTAGATTCTAGAGATTAGTGCTCTATCTGAAGTGTGTGTGGCAAAGATTTTCTCCCACTCTGAAGGCTCTCTCTTCACATTGCTGATTGTTTCCTTTGCTGAGAAAAAGCTTTTTAGTTTGACTCTATCCCAATCATTGATTCCTGCTTTTATTTCTTGCACTTTGGGAGTCATATTAAGGACATCTGGTACTAGGCCAACATGATGAAGATTTGGACCTATTTTCTCTTCCATTAAGTGCAGGGTCTCTGGTCTAATTCCTAGGTCCTTGATCCATTTTGAGTTGAGTTTTGTGCAAGGTAAGAGATAGGGTTTTAGTCTCATTTTGCTGCACATGGATTTCCAGTTTTCCCAGCACCAATTGTTGAAGAGGCTATCTTTTCTCCATTGTATGTTTTTGGTTCCTTTGCCAAGTATGAGATACCTGTATTTACAGGGGTTTGTCTCTGTGCCCTCTATTCTGTGCCATTGATCTACCTGCCCATTTTGGTGCCAATACCATGCTGTTTTTGTTACTATTGCTTTGTAGTATATTTGAAGGTCCAGTATTGTGATACCTCCTACTTCACTCTTCTTGCTAAGAATTGCTTTAGCTATTCTGGGTCTCTTATTCCTCCACATGAATTTCATGATTGCTTGCTCTATTTCCATGAGGTCCATCATCGGGATTGGAATTGGAATTGCATTGAATTTGTATAGGAATTTTGGTAATATGGCCATTTTGACAATATTGATTCTGCCTATCCAAGAACATGGGAGATCTTTACATCTTCTCAGACTTTTTAAAATTTCTTTCTTTAGTGTTCTGTAGTTCTCATTCTAGAGGTCTTTCACCTATTTTGTTAAATTGATTCCCAAGTATTTATTTATTTTTTGAGGCTATTTTGAATGGGCAGTTTTCCGAGTTTCTCTCTCAGAGGATGCATCACTTACGAATAAAAATGCATTTGATTTATGAGCATTAATTTTATATCCTTCTATATTACTGAATTCATTTATGAGTTCCAGAAGTTTTCTGGTGGAATTTTTAGGGTCTTCTAAATAGAGAATCATGTCATCAGCAGATAGGGATAGTTTGATCTCTTCTTTTCCTATTCGTATCCCTCTAATTTCTTTGGTCTGTCTAATTGCTCTGCCTAGAGTTTCAAGGACAACGTTGAATAGAAGTGGAGAAAGAGGGCATCACTGCCTTTTTCCAGTTCTCAGGGGGAATGCTTTCAGTTTTTCTCCATTTAGAATGATGTTTGCTGTGGGCTTAGCATAGATAGCCTTTACAATGTTAAGGATTGTTCCTACTATCCCTGTTTTTTCTACCGTTTTGAGCATGAAGGGTTGCTGTATTTTATCAAATGCTTTTTCTGCATCTATTGAAATAATCATGTGGTTCTTAATACTAAGTCTGTTGATGTGGTGAATTACATTTATTGATTTCTGGATGTTGAAACAACCTTGCATCCCTGGGATGAAACCCACTTGATCATGGTGCACTATCTTTTTAATATGCTTTTGTATGCAATTGGCTAAAATTTTGTTATGAATTTTTGCATCTATGTCCATTAGGGATATTGGTCCAAAATTTTCTTTCCTTGATGTGTCCTTCTCTGGTTTTGGTATCAGGGTGATATTAGCTTCATAGAATGAGTTTGGAAGGGCTCCCTCCTCCTCTATTTCATTAAATACTTTGAGGAGTATTGGAATAAGCTCTTCTTTGAAGGTCTTGTAGAACAGGTGTTCTATTTGATTGGAATATAAATTTTCAAAATAACTTCTAATTATGTTTTGTATTTCATTAGAGTCTGTTGTGATATTTCCTTTTTATCATGAATTTTAGTAATTTGAATTTTCTCTCTCCTTCTCTTCGTTAGTGGGGCTAAGGGTTTATCAATTTTGTTTATTTTTTCAAGGGACCAACTTTTTGTTTTGTCAATTTTTTGAATTGTTTCTTTTGTTTCAATTTCATTGATTCCAGCTCTGATTTTAATTATTTCTTGTCTTCCACTACTTTTGGTGATCCACTGTTCTTTTTTAGGGCTTTAAGTTGTAATGTGAGGTCATTTATTTGTTTACTTTTCATTCTTTCATTGAATGCGCTCCATGCAATGAATTTTCCTCTTAGCACTACTTTCATAGTATCTCAGAGATTTTGATATGTTCTATCATTGCTCTCGTTGATCTCTAAGAATTTTTCTCTTTTCCCCTGATGTCTTCTGTTATCCATGAATCATTCAATAGCATATTATTTAATCTCCATGTGTTGGAGTAGTTTCTGTTTTTTATTTTACAATTGATTTTTAATTTCATTCCATTATGGTCTGATAGAGTACAAGGTAGTATCTCTATCTTTTTGTATTTCCTAAGAGTAGCTTTTTGGCATATCATATGGTCTATATTAGAAAAGGATCCATGTGCTGCTGAGAAGTAAGTGTATTCACTTCTTAATGGATGAAATATTCTATATATCTCTATTAAGTCTTAATTAAAGATTATGTTATTAAGTTTAATAATTTCTTTGTTCAGTTTTTGCTTGGAAGATCTGTCCACTAGTGAGAGGGGTGTGTTAAAGTCATCCAGTATTATTGTGTTGTGGTCTATTTGGTTCCTGGAGTTGAGGAGGATTTGATTGACATACATGGATGCTCTATTGTTTGGGGCATAAATATTTATTTGTTATGTCTTGCTGATTCATGCTTCCCTTAAGGAGAGTGAAATGTCCTTCACTATCCCATCTAACTAATTTTGGCTTGAAGTCCACTTTATCTGAGGATGGAAACCCTGGTTTTTTACTGAGTCCGTGTGCATGGTATGTTGGGTCTTTCTTTTTAATCCAATCTGCCAGTCTATGTCTTTTGATTGATGAGTTCAGGCCATTAACATTCAGGGTTATTATTGAGATATGATTTTTATTTCCAATCATTATGACTTATTTTTGGTTTTTAACTTGACTTGGTTTCTCCTTTGTTTGACTATTCCTTTAGGGTAGTTCCTCCCTTTGCTGCTTTACTTTGCTGATCTTCGTACCTTCCTCATGGAATATTTTGCTGAGAATGATCTGCAGGCTGGCTTTCTATTTTAAATTTTTAGCTTTTGTTTATCATGGAAAGATTTTATTTCATCTTCAAATCTGAAGGTTTTGCTTGGTATAAGATTCTTGGTTGGCATCCATTCTCTTTCAGGGCTTGGAATACATTATTCCAGGTCCTTCTTGCGTTTCTTTTTTTCTTTCTTTCTTTCTTTTTTTTTTTTTTTTTGAAACCAGGGATTGAACTCAGGGACACATGGGCACTGAGCCACATCCCCAGCCCTATTTTGTATTTTATTTAGAGACAGGGTCTCACTGAGTTGCTCAGGTCCTCGTTAAGTTGCTGAGGCTGGCTTTGAACTCACGATCCTCCTGACTCAGCCTCCCAAGTCACTTGGATTACAGGCGTGTGCCACCACGTCCTTCTTGCTTTTAGGGTCTGTGTTGAGAAATCTGCTGACAACTGTATTGCTTTCCCCCTGATTGCAATCTGATTTTTTCTCTCACAGCCTTTAAAATTCTATCTTTATTTTGGATGTTAGGTACTTTCATTATAATATGCCTTGGTATTGACCTGTTGTAGTTTTGTACATTTGGTGTCCTGTAAGCCTCTTGCATTTGAGTTTCCATTTCCTTCTTCAGATGTAGGAAATTTTCTGACATTATTTCATTGAATAGATTATTCATTCCTTTGGTGTGTATCTCTGTGCCTTCCTCAATCCCAATAATTCTTAAATTTGGTCTTTTCATGATATCCCATAATTCTTGTAGGCTTTGTTCATGAATTCTTACTATCTTCTCTGTTTCATCAACTTTTTTTTCAAGATTAAATGTTTTGTCTTCAATGTCTGATGTTCTATCCTCCATGTGATCTAGCCTGCTGGTTATGCTGTCTATTGAATTTTTAATTTGGTTTATTGCTTCCTTTATTTCAAGGATTTCCGTTTGGTTTGTTTTTAGCATCTCTATCTCTTTATTGAAATGATCTTCTGCTTTCTGCATCTGTTCTTTGAACTGTTGATTGGTGCCATCATTCATTTCCTGCATTTTCTCTCTCATCTCATTGTTTGCTTCTCTGATCATTTTAATTATGTAAATTCTGAATCCCTGATATTTCTTCTATCATGTTATCACTGGATTCTGTTGATGCAGTATCTAGGTTCGTTTGAGACCCTTTCTTCCCCTGTCTTCTCATGTTGTTCATGTATCTTCCCTTCTATCCGTGAGAATCTGAGGTATAGCAGCTTTGCCCTTAAAACAAGTGGCGTTCCTGCAGGTTTCCAATTTCTCACTGCCTCATCAGCAGCAGCACTAGACCATGGGCCGGGGCCAGGCTGGAGTAAGACTTGATCTCTGGGCACGGTGTCCCAGTGTTGGAGCCTCAAGTGTGTGGTCTGTGCTTGCTTCCCCTGATTCTACACTGTGCCTGCTGCCCCCTCAGAGTTCCCACAGGAGCACTCTGGGAATTCTCACCTGTATGTGCTGGGCTGAGCCTGATGTCTGTCTCTAGGTCCACCTCCTGGACCTGGCATTCTCGCGGGACTTGGCTGAGCTGAATTCAAGCCTCTGAGCTGTACCTTCCCCCCCAGAGAATGACCCAAGTGTACTCTCCTCAGTGCCCACTTCCTGTGCTGGGGACTCTTGCCTCCAGGCTGTGCCCGCGACCCTGTGGAGGACCCACTGGAGTGCTCTGGGCTGCCCTCCCAAGTGGGGATCTCTCATCCAGACATCTGCACTGGGCTGCACCTGTTCTCTGTCTCTGCGTCCGCCTTTTAATACTGCTTTTAAACTACCTATCAGATATTTGCATGCAAAAGAGATGTCAAAATTCTTATTACAATTATACTTCAGAGAGTTATGCTTGTTAATGAAGACCAAGAAAATTGTGTTTTAGATTGTTGTTTTGAAGGCTTCTCCCTTCTAAGTGTCACAAAAGGGATTAGGAGTCCCTCTTATGGTTCTCAGGATGTAACTATCCATCAGGTGGACTGAGTAGATCAGGATATGGAGATTGTCATTCTCTTATGTACATGCCTTCTTGATGAGTCAAAATCTGTTCTTTGTGATTCAGGAATAAAGTGTGTGCATTTGAAGATCCCTAAAATGTTTTTGCACACCATAGGCTACAAGCCTTGATACAGTCGCAAGTTCTTACTTGACTAAAATATCCCAAAAGAATTGCAAGCACCAATGCCTTTTTTATTTGGAGGATACATTAATATAATCACCTTTTTTTTTTTTCTGGCCAGCTAAAACCATCAAATTCTGATTGTAAATTTCAAAACAACGGCCAGAGGGTTGGAGGTATGGCTCAGTTAGCAGAATGTTTTCCTCACCCTGAGTACAATTCCCAGCACCGTCAAAAAAAAGAAAAAGTTCCAAAACAACCACAAGATATCACTATTAGATCAGTTACACTCAACTAGAAACCTGAAAGCTGAATCTTGGTTTAATAACAATGGTGGAAGAAAGCTGGAACTTGAATCTTGGTTTGTATAGAAACAAACCAAGACCTGAATCTTCTTCTTAGCAGCTGAGATGGAGGTAAACTAAAAACCTAAATCTTTGCATAGTAGGTAAGACAGAATTCCTCTAGTGAAAGTGGGAATGTTGACAACCAGAAACAATCAAATAAAGGTTTCTTATCTCAACCAAAATGGTCCTGGAAGGTCAAATCAAGGATGACTTACCCCACAGCCCAGCATGACTGAGGAGACAGAGAAATCCATTGGGTCCTGCCAGGCTCAAAGTGCTGAGTCCATACAGGCAATACATAGAAAAAGATATACTATAGTTTTTATTCTAAAATTTTTACTATGAGCCCAGGTACAAAAATAAAAAGCTGAAAAACTGACTCATTTAGGAAAAAATAGATGGACGCAAAATTGATTCTGTATAATAAGTTTTCCTAATCAGATGATGAACACTTTATATTTTTGTGTTGTTGGGGTGTAGGGGGTTTGAACTCAGGGGCACGTGACCACTGAGCCACATCCCTAGCCCTTTCCTGTATTTTATTTAGATACAGGGTCTCTCCTAGTTTCTCAGTGCCTCACTTTTGCTGAGGCTGACTTTGACCCCAAGGTCCTCCTGCTTCAGCCTCCCGAACTGCTGGGGTTATAGGCATGTGCAACCGAGTCAGATGATTAACACTTTTTATTAATATTTGTGGGAAAGATTTATAAAAAAAGACTTCAGATTCTTCATTAACCAGTATATTTCTGGATAGTCTTTTTTTTCTTCTTCTCCATCACCTTCTTCTTTCTTATGAATCATTTCCCTGAAGTTTCTATTTCAAAGAGATGATCATCAGAGGCTAGAGAAGAGTAATTAGAAAACATACATCTCAAAGGCACATAAAAGTATGCTAGTTTTTTTTCAAGAGAGAGTCTCAGTGAATATTTATCTATTAGCAGAAGTCAATCTCAAAATAAATAAGCAAAATATTGACAAAAAGAAAAAATCAGAAGAATGAAATTAGACTCTGTTATCATTCACAGAAATCAATTCAAAATAGTATAAAGATTTAAATATGAGATTTGAAACTACAATATTTACTAGAAGAAAATAACTTGGTAAAACAGCTTCATTACATGGAATAATGATTTTGCAAGTTCAGGAAACAAAGGCAAAAGGATTATATCAAACTAAAGGTTCACACACAGTTAAATAAGCAGACAACCTACAGAGTGGGAAAAATATTTGAAAACCATACTTCTGATAAGTGATTAGTATTGACAATACATAAGGAACTCAGTTCAGCACCAAGAAAAAAAATAATTCAATTGAAAAGCAAGCAAAAGATCTAAAGATATATTCCTCCAAATATATACAAAAGATTAACAGACACATGAAAAATGTTCTACGTCACTAATCATCAGGTAACTGCAAATGAAAACTAAGGAGAAATCACTTCAAATCTGTCAGAATGGGAATGAATTGTAACATTTATTCAAAAGCTCTTGAATATGCTTTATTATATTAAACTATCAGCATTTTGTAATATATAAAGTTAATCAACAAGAATAAATTAAAACTATGTTTAATGATTCAAGATAAAATTGCAAGTCAAATAAACATATTGATTAAAGAAATCACCTTCTAAGATTTGATGGTATATCACCCATCTATTACTATTACTCAGAATACTTGAATTGACCGGTAATCTTACATACTATTTGATCCATTTGGTGCCTGTTTACAAGACACTGATTTTTATTTATTTCAAGACATGTATAATTTTATTTTTATAATAGAGGTTGAACCCAGGGGGTTTTACTATTAAGCTCCATCTCCAGTTCTTTTTATATATTTGCTTTTTATTTAGGAATAGGATCTCAGTAAATTGCTGAGAGTCTTGGGAAGTTGCAGAGCCTGAACTCAAACTTGCAGTCCCCCTGCCTCAGCCTCCTAAATAGCTGGGATTACAGGAATGTTCCATGATTCCCTGCCCATATTTTAAATTTTGGTGAATAAATAAATTGCTATGGTTATTAAAAGTTTTAATCCTTTTAAAATATGAATCACAAAATTCTTAATTTTTTACTGTTTTTCTTCTTTGATCCTTTCCGTTTTCTAATGCATTTATTAGTGCATTATAGTTTACATAATAGTTTAACTATTCTATACTTTCAACATAATTGTACATAAATGGAATTTAACTTGCTACATTTCAGTTTCTGGTGGTTGAGCTTTCCTTTTCCCCCTCTGGCTCACTTCAGACTTTACATATGCAGTGATTTTGAGACATGAAAACAAATACCTTGGCAATTCCTCTGTCACATAATGTTCCCTCCCATTGAACTTCAGCAAAACTCATGGCTGGCTTAACTAGAGAAATCAGTGAAAATGAGGCAGCTAATTTCCAAGTCTTTGCTAGAAGAGGCAATCTTCTTTCTCTCTGATTCTTCCTCTACCACTTTGTCTTTTGACTATGTCTGTTTCTCTCTCATTTACTGGGTCCACCACTCACTTTTGAACTCTGTGCTATACACAAAGTCCCCATAATAAGATAAATTACTTGGTTGAGGAAATAAAAATGTACATGTAAAAAATTTCAAATAATTTCATCCTCACAACATTGACACCAATCAACAGATATAAATGAATGATCTTCAGATGAGTACTACTCATATGAAGATAACAATTTGAATAACTGGGCAAGAACCATCCAGCAGAATCCAGCCAACATCCAGAACAATGAGAAAGACAAGCCCATAATTATTATGAAATGACAGATTATGTGGAACACTATTTCTAAATATTTCAATTAGTTTCCATTAACACTAGAATCAAAATATACCTACATAACGAAGAACATAAATATACACATTTGTAGCATTGTGAAAATAACTGTCAACTGACAAAGGGATTGCAGATTCAAGCATTGAAGATTCAAGTCTGCCGCAAGAGATCCTGGATTCAAGTCTCTAAAAAGCTCTATTGAATTATGTGGAGTCAAGCAAATCATTTAACTACTCTATGATTTCCCTTTAGTGAATTGGATATAAAATAATGGTACTGCCTCCCTCACAGGGTTGTTGAAATAATATTTTTTTTAACACAGGAAAAGCATTAAATATAGTTGTATATAACAAAAATAAGTATGCATCGTCTAATCATTATTACATGGATAGAAAAGGTTTCATAATAATTTTGGTTCTCATATCAGTATATCAGATAATTTAAAAATGTAACAAGTTTCAAATGTCAATGAGAAAAATAATAGCATTTCCAATTTTATACATGTAGGAATTGAATTTATGAAATAAACCAAGGGCCAGCAATTTATAGCCTCTGGATTAAGTTTTACTTCAATTATTTAAAAAATGGAAAATCACATGACATAAAATTCACCATTTTCAAGTATATAGTTTGTTGCTACTTTCATATGTTCACAATACTATATAACTATCACCACATTCTAGACCCAAAGAATTTGTATTAACCCATGAACAAACTTTTTATTTATTTGTCATTTCCATTTCCTCATTCCTTGTTTCTGGAAACATGAAATTGTGTGTTGGCATATTTCTGTAACTTAATAGAGAATCCAACACAAAACAACAACAAAAGGTAATTTATTATTGGTATGCAAAAAAGTTGTTTTGATTTTTAACCTGAAAACTACCTAAACTTATCATTTCTAAAATTTTTGAGATATGTATATATATTATATATTATATACACATTTATGTACACACACATACATGTGTCTGTTTGCTTGATATCAAAATCTTATTGTTTGCAAACAGGGATAATTTGACCTCTCCTTTCATATTTGGATGCCCTTTCTTTCTTTCTCTTGCCTTATTGATCTGGCTCATACTTTTGACATTATATCAAATAGAGTGGGAAAATTGGGCATCCTTATTTTCTCTTGATCTAGAGAAAATGCTTTAGCTTTTCCCCAAAGAATATGAAACACTGGTTTTGGCATATATGATTTTAATTGCATTGCAATACATTCCTTCTATACCTATTTTTTGAAACTTTTTAATTGTGAAGGAATATGACTTTATTGAAGGACTTTCTGCATCCGTTGAGATATCAAATGGGATCTGCCTTTCATTCTGTTGATGTGTATTATGTTTATTGGTTTGCACATGTTGAGGCATTCTTGCAATCCTAGGATAACACACACTTAATCATGGTTTATGATCTTTTTTGATATACCACTGGAGTCAGTTTGTTGGTATTTGGTGGAATATATATATATATTCATCAAATATATTGGCTCGTGGTTTTCTCCATTGTTGTTTCCTTATTTTTGTCCTTTTCCAATTTTAGAATTGGGGTAATGCCAGCCCTGTAGAATGAGTTTTGAAGACTTCCTCACTATGAATACTTTTGAATAGACTGACATTACTTAATTAAAAATTTAGTCAAATTCAGCAATAAAGACAGCTGGTTCAAGTCTTTTCTTTGTTGGGAGGCTATTACTGATTCAGTGTCAGTATTTTCAACTGGTCTGTGAGTTAATTTTAGTAGGCTTTATGAATACAAAAATGTATCTATTTATTGTAGGTTTTCCAATTTGTTAGTGTATACTTGTTCATAATATCTCTAATGATCCTTTGTATTTCTGTGGTATCAGTTGTATCTTTTTTCATCTGAGTTTATATGCTTTGGTCTTCTATCTCTTTTCCCAGTTTATCTAAAAGATTGTCAATTTTGTTTATTTTTTCAACAAAATGAACTCTTCATTTTATTAATATTTGGGGATTATATTTTTAGACTTTCATTTGTTTATCTCTGATCATTGCTATTACTTTCCTTCTACTAATTTGGGTTTGGTTTGTTTCTGCTTTTCTAGTTTCTTGAGTTGCATTAGTAGATTGTTCATTTGAAATCTTTCTTATTTTTATATAGTCACTTATTGCTGTAAACATTCCTCTTATGTCTGCTTTTGCCGTATCCCATAGATTTTTGTATAATGTGTTTTTCATTTTTATTGATTCCGAGGAAGTTTTTTATTTCCTTCTTGATTTCTTCATAGGTTCATTGGTTGTTCAAGACAATATTGCTTAACTTCCACAAAATTTCTAATATTTCTCCTGTTTTTGATTTCTAGCTTTATTCTATTGTAATGAGAAAAGATACATGTGTATGATTTTAGATTTTCAGGATTCGCTCAGATTTATTGAGTGGCCTGACCTGTGAGCTATCCTGGAGTATGTTTCATGTGAAGACAGCAATGTGTATTTTGCATGGTTGAATGAAATGTGCTGTAAATATCTGTCTGGTCCATTTGGACTATAGTACTACAGTGTATCTTTATTGATTTTCGGGGTTGATCTGAATGATCTGACCATTGAAAAAGGTGGGGTGTTGAAGTTCCTCAGTTTTATGGAATATTAGAGTCTGCCTTTCCTTCTAGACCTAATAATGTTTAACAAAATTCAGTGGTCCATCATTGAGTAAACGTTTGAATATTTACAGATGTCATTTCCTCTTCTTGTAGTGAAATTTTGTCATTATATAGGGACTTTCTTTTTTTAAAATCATTTTTCTGTTTATTTCAAAAGAACAAAGAATTAACCATCAAATTCTGTACAAAAACATAGCATTAGAGCAGTGGTGACACTTATGCCAGGAACAACAACAACAACAGCAACAACAAACAGGAAAAGACCAAAATTCAAATTCTGGGGGCAAAATTATTATGAAGAATCAGGGGAGAACTTCCTGGCCTCCCTTCCTCCCTATCCACAACATAGGAACTTGGGTGGAATCACCCTGATCCTGACCACTGGAGGGCTTGGTAAGCAATGTCAGCAAGCTTAGTGTTTGACAACCAGTGGGGATGTTGGCAAAACCTGGAAAGGAGCTGAGGGGCTCCAGGAAAGGTAAAGACCTCTGGCCCTGCCTTGGCCTATAGGACACTTGAAAACAGTTTGTAAAAAATGGGGCCAGAGATTAGAAGAGAAAGGAGTCATCAGAATCAAAAATTAAATACTGGAAAAATTTTTTTCTTCTTCTCTAAAAGGCAAAAATCTACAAACAGCCCAGGTCCTGAGCTCCCAAAGACTTGGGTCCTCCACTGTCCCCCAACCTGGTAGGAATGGGTATGGGGAGCTGAAGGAGGTGGATTTTTTAAAATTCACCCTTGGTGGGAAGTCTTTTGTCTTCTGCCACCTTCTCTGCCTCCCACTGCTGCTGAGGAGAGGGCTGGTGAGGACCAGGACTATGCTGGCAAGCTCAGCTTCTTCCACTTTAGGTCTTCAGTGATAAAGAGGTAGAAGAAATCGCAGCAGAGGACTCTCTGGAACACAGTGGTAGACAATCCCTGTGTTCAGTCCCAGCACCCATCCCCCAACCCCCAGCCATATACACATACCCAAAGTCAAAACTAAGGGTGAGCACAAAATTCTATTTACAGCATTACTGAAAGATTTCAAGTGACATTGACTAAGGTTTCTACATAGTTAATAAATGTTAAAAAACTCATAATGCCAACCAAAAGCAGCATTTTATACAAGAAATTCAGCCACAATCTTAAAATGCTTATATTTTGTTTGGAAAACCAAGGATTGGGGACCAGATTGCTAAATTACAGAAAGGAGACTGAGTACTTCTGAGAAAGTAGTATTTCCCTGATTATTTCCAAGATTATGGTAGAATTTATTGAGTCTGGAGTTAAAACAGTTTTTTATAT
Source organism: Glaucomys volans (assembly GCA_020662805.1). NCBI lineage: Eukaryota > Metazoa > Chordata > Mammalia > Rodentia > Sciuridae > Glaucomys > Glaucomys volans. The sequence continues at coordinate 196,468 of JAJEJO010003521.1, forward strand.
TGTAGAATAAATGAATATAAGTAAACTCATTTTATTTAAGAAGAGAAAAAATTAATATTAAAGTTGGATGATGAGAGCCAGTATAGTAAACATATAAAAATAAAGGTGAAAAGTATGTGTTACTCTTTTTTGCAATAAAATTATAACCCCAAAACAATTTCTTAAATACTTGAATTTATCACTTATTTTTTCTTGACTAGTAGAATAAAGTATTGTCTTTTCGTAAAGTTTCTTTGGAGATTTGACAGCAGTAAACCAGATACCTTAGGACCCAATTCTCAGCTATACAAGGGGGATCCCCCAGAATGAGCTGCTTGGTCAACCTCTGGAAGTAAATTCTGAAAACCTTAGTAACCGTCAATAAGGTTGAGAATGGTTCAATTAGGTAACAAGGCAATTGATAATTTATTATTAAAACACAAAAAATTAGAACCAAACTTCATGTTTATTCTACAGACCTAAGGAAATTTCATTACACCATCATATTCTTTATGGTCAAAGAATCTTTATTTCAAGTTGAAAGTTACCTTTCACACAGAATTTTCCATAAGTACTTGGATTGTCTCCCTGTCCTCTATGGGTATTTCAAATGCCTCTGAGAGATAACACCCTTGTTTTATTATGAACAACTATCTTTTCTAAGGGGAAAAATGCAATCTGTATCATGAAGTGATAACACACTTCCTCTGATCCTTCCTCTGTTCCTAACACCTCTCCTTGCTGCCTTTTACAACTGTCATATCAGATCTAGTGAATACACTATTTTTTTTTCTTTCCACATTTTTTCACTATTTGTTTAAGAGAACAAGTTCTAAGAAGTACATGGTCTTTCTTTGATCCATGGCTTCTTTTATTTGTTGTTTGCTCTTTCTATTTGTTCATCTAGCAATTGCATGTTCATTGTCCAAATCTCCAGTCATGCACCATTTCTGCCATGTGGCTTTCACTTATATCTTTATTGGAGGTGATGCTTTTTGCTCTGAGATATGAAAATAATTTAAATGCAGTTTCATGGATACAATAATCTTTACCTAGAAAAATTGCCCCTTTTAGTGCCTCATATTTTGCAGTTCTCATTTTATGTCTAAGACTTATCTAAATAAGAGATTTTATGACTCATAGTAGTGCCAATGGTATCTATGAGGTCACCAGCTGTCGAATTCCTTTAGTGGACATCCCCTTCTTTAGGGAATAACACGATTACATTATTCACATGAAAATCAAAAAGGCTACTATTAGTCTGGATTTCCAAATAAAGCCAAGCACAGATTTGTTTAACGCACTAAAGACAAACTTCGTGGATGCAACTGTATTTTATTTATTTATTTTTTTTAATTTTAAAGACTTCATTTTGATTCATTGTACACAAATGGGGTACAAATTTTTGTTTCTATGGTTGTGCATGATGTACATTCATACAATTCATGTAATTGTGCATGTACATAGGGTAATGATGTCTGTCTCATTTCACCATTTTTCACACTCCCCCCCCCCCCCCCCCCTTTTCCTCTTTGTAATCTAAAGTTCCTCCAGTTTTCTCTCACCCCCACTTCCCCAACCCAATTCTATATCATCATCCACTTATCAGGGAAAACATTTGGCCTTTGTTTTTGTGGGATTGGCTTATTTCACTTAGCATCATAATATCCAATTCCATCTCCATTTCCATTTATCTGCAAATGCCATAATACTATTCTGTATTTTTAAACTATATTGTAGTTATAGATTAATTCTCACATGAAGGCCAAGGGGGCTCCAGTGAGTTTGAATACAAACCTAGTGAGGAGAACCGATTTACTGAAAATTATCAATATTTTAAGTGTTACATTGTCTTTTTCAGTGGATTGTCAGAGGTTTAAAAACATTGCAAAATTTTGAAATCACCATAATAATTCCCTTATGGAGAATGAGGGGAATCATTGACAGTGGTAACAAAAAGGATTACAAGAAAGCATTAGGAAAACTTCGAAGCACAGAACATGAATGTTATAACAGTACTCATGTTCAGTATGATTATAACTTTCAGCATGAGAACTCATCAGACTTTTTGTAAATTTTATTATATATATTTACAGTATATAACATGATGCTGTGGAATACATATAGAAAATAAAACATTGACTATAGTCTATGTCCTCTTGATTTTCCTTTAGCTATAAAGAGATATGGTTATCAACAATTCACCATGACAGGTCTATGAAACCCCTGGACTGATCAAGTTTGTCATGACCCACAAAGGAGTCAAATACCTGTGACTAACTGCTCACAACATCACCTGGTTCCAGTTCTACTCTCTGGATGTGATTGGGTTCCTAATGGCCTATGTGGCAACTGCTACTTTATTTGTAGCAGGAAAGAAGGAAACAAAGACGCTTCTTAGGACCATCCAGAATTTGTGAAACAGAAAATTCCATACTGAAATATTTTGTATTTCATGAGAATGTATACTATAAACTCTCATGCAGCACAGAGGACTAACTAGCTTTTCCTTGTGTAGGAAAGAAGAAAAAGACAGAGTAGAAATCTTTGAGACCTAAGGTTAGTATGCCTGATAGGCAGACTTTCCCATTTAATTCAACTACTCTTGAATCAAGGTGTAGCAAGATTAAGCTCCATGTTTCACAAGATTTTTGCCTTCCTGATTTGTGTATAAACTTTATTCCATGTTAATCATTAATGATTATATAATTCTTATTTCAAAACTCAAGTAATTCTACTTTAGTATTAACTTGTATAGTATTATAACTGAAAAAAATGAGACCACTGAAACCTTTACTCATTGATTTGAGAAAAGCAGGAAATGATTTTTTTTTTTTGGAAAATTTTTTATTGTGAAAATTTGTTACTGTGAAAATTCAGAAACATTCTCTGAATAAAATGCAATCGAATGGACCATTTGCGTGTCGGTGAAAGCAAACCAGAGTCAGATCTTTGTCAAAGGTGGACAGACTAATTTCTGTAGACTACTGAAGTAGGGTAAAGAGACTGTAGTATAAACTGAGCTTAACTTCTACTAAGACAAAGATGACTCAGGTTTTCATAGGAATAAGAAGGGAATCTGGGGAGGGACCAGTAAAGAGTGGAGGGAACAAAGAGGGGTATTGAGCTATGAATAAATGGAAAATTACAGAGGAAGAAGTGGAAAATTACTGAAACTGGCCTAGCAGGGGCGATTAAAGCAATGTGTGCTTTGCAACTTGAGATAATTTCATTTTCATGAGCGAAGATGTATCATGGAGGTTGAAGTCACCTGTAGGGTTACTACACATGAATTACTGCAGATGGAAGCCAGGCTGTTTGGTCAAGTCTCTTAGCACATTGCTAAGGAAAGTCCTCTGTGCTGCACGAGAGTTTACAGTATATATTCTCATGAAATACAAATTATTTCAGTATGGAATTTTCCTGTTTCACAAATTCTGCATGGTCCTAACAAGCTTCTTACCTAAAACTATGCAACTTTGTTTAGAAAGACAAAAAGTCATTTTCACATGAGGCCTTGAGTATTCTTGAATTACTATTTTTGCTTTGTTGGTGATCCTATACAATTTAGTAGTAAAGGAGGAAACAAAAGGAGAGACTATCCCTTTAGTTAGGAATGAGAGTTGGAGACTTGCACGTTTAGTTCAGTCCCACCAGATAATGATAGACTTCCCTCCTCCTGTAATAAGATCTACATTTCTTTTGTGCCCTCATCTAGTTAGATTCTTCTAGCTACTTTAATACCTAGAATACCGAGCATGTGAAAAGCAGAAATGTGTATTTTATTTTATTTATTTTTCTCCCACAATGCATAGAAAAATAAATTGAAAATTGAATAAAGAACCAAGATAAATTGAAATTTGAATAAATAAAAATTCAATAAAAATCCAAATATTGTGTGCCACAATTTTTAAAGCCTGTGCTGGACTTCACATCTTGCCTCTAAATGTATGCAGTTATCATCTTTAAATTCAATTTGCAAAGTAAACCACAGAGAGGAAAGAAACTAAGTTAAGAGCAGTTGTGCCTGACAAGAGATAGGTTTAAATAGTTGGATGAAAGAGAGACATAATTACATTTTTGACACATAGAAAAGATTTTTACACAACTGTCTTTTTTCAAAAATTACAATAACTGTTAATTGTTAATGAAGATAGTTATGATAATAATGTCCAAAACTGTAAACAAATATTATTTTCTTTTATTAAACTGTGACTATACAGTCATATCAATAAAAAGCAAAAGTCAAACAAATGATAAAGTGCAAAAAAGTGAAAAATAACACATCATATTAATATATTATAAAATATATTAATATATTTTCAAAAAATGGAAAACCTTGTATATATATATATATACATATGTATGTATATATATTATTCTGAGGCAAGTGAGGATCTATAAATTCTACACATATCAAAGTGAAGTATTTTTGATTTCTTAATGAAGAATTTCTGCAAATTCATTAATGACTGTGCCAAAATGTTTGATGAAACTCAACCTTCAGTAACCTGATAAAAGAGAAATATTTCCAGAGTCCAGGTTCGGTGTAACAAAGTGATATTGGAGCTGAGAGACAAGATAATGAAAAGATACGGCAAATAACAAAATTTCAATTTTTATTTGTTAGCATCTGAATTTTTGTACCCTTAGGAACTGATTATATCTGGTGAAATTCCCCTAAGAGACTGATTCCCCCTAATCCCCTAATTCTTCTGAAAATGAAGATCTTAAACTAGAGAGCATACAACAGTTCTGACAATGATGAGATTAGAGTTGGCCCATTGAATCTGCAGCCGCACTGTTGGTCGTCACTTCCCTAATGTCCAAACATATGAGAACTGCCATATTTGTGGGTTTGAATTTGTGGATTCAGTAGTAACTGGCCAAGCCTTGGTTAGAGAGAGTCTGTCCTGTTGTGTACATTTGTACCCTTCAAACACCACCACTATATGTGAACCACCATCAAACCATCACTGGAGTCACCAGTTATTTGTGCCTCACCTATGGTTGATATTTATGCTTCCCAAATACAAAGTACATAAAAATATACCATTAATTTTCTTCAAACATTCCTACTTAATCCAATTAGCCATGTTTTTAAGTTTATGATCTATTCTGTTTTTTTGCTTACCTTCTGTACTTATTTTCTCTTGTGAAGTTTTTCTACTCGTTCTCCTTTGTTAGAGGAAAGTTAGGGTAACTGGTAAAACAGTTGAAATCCTGAGTCATGATGACATGGGGTCAGGTCGTGTGTGGCTAAAATTGAGATCAATATAGATTTGATAAGCTGGGAAAAAATTAACCAGAAATTATAGGTCAGAGAAGGTAAGATTTGGAAACATCTATCAATCATAATGAGTACATGCATGTTGCAAGAATTAAGCTAGAATGCAACCAAAATCAGGATGAACATATTGAATAAGTTCAAAGTACTTCAATAACCTATAAGATATATGGTTAGGGCAAAGAAAATTAGAAACAAGACACTTTTAGACCTAAATCAGGGAATGCGATAGACCCTAAAGTAAAGTGTTGAAAAAAATCAAACTTTCAATCAGTTAATTGGCAATTCCTAAAGCACATATATGATTCATGTTGGGGGCTCTAATAGCCAATTTTCACACAGAGAAGCATAAAACTCACTACTTCTGTCCACTGCTGATCTTTCTCATTGTTTTGTTCATCCATTCTTTTCCACTTTATTTCATATGTTCAATTTTGCTTATGTAATCAGTGAATGTGTTCTACTTTAGAGAACAACCCTTCAGAACAGTTGACTGCTTCTTCTATGAGCCTACAGAAATCTTCATTTCCAAAATTTGTTCTAATTTTTTAAGTAGAAGGTCATTATGCTCAATAGATGGGTAAGTTTTTTTCCCTACATTAAGGACTGTGTTTCATTTGGATTCCAAGAATACACTAATAATTAGTGAACATCTTTCTTGATTACATATCTGGCTAGGATTGTTGTTGTACACTGCTTTTTCTTTAAGATGTGTATGTTTTGGGAGCAGAAGTAGTGGGAAAGTGTTCAGTCATTTATGAATACCTCAGTCCACTGAAATAAATGGAATTCCAAATGTAGGTATTTGAGAGTAGATGTGATACATTCTCTTTTTCTTCCAGTGATTTTTTTACTTTGATTTCACTATAGTCAGATTTATTTCATATAAAAACTTTAAGTTTGCTGAGATTTCATCTGTGACCTTCCCTGATATTACCTTTATAAAATGTTTTCATGTGCACTTTAAAATCATATATGTAATCTCACAATATTTTCTTCAATTTTGGATGACAAATTATGTTGCTTGACTTTAGTATGCATCCACCTACTATCCACTATACTACCTTTTTCTTTTGTTTTTGTTTTTGGTTCTTTTTAATTATACATGACAGTAGAACCCATTTTGATGTAAATATACAGCAGGGAATATATCTTTTTTCTTTTACAGTGTAGATTCACATGATTCATAATCTTACATATACATGGGGTAATACAGTCTGTCTCAGTCTACTGTCTTTTCCCCCCCCTCTCCCATCCCATTTTCCTCTACACCATCCATACTTCCTCCATTCTTTTATTTAACCCTCCCTTAACCCCTCTCCCCCATTATGTATCATCATCCACTTATCTGAGAAAACATTCAAGTTTTGTTTTTTTGGGCTTGGTCTATTTCACTTAGCATGATATTCTCCAACTCCATCCATTTACCAGCAAATGCCATAATTTTCTTCTTCTTTTTGGCTGAGTAATATTCCATTGCCTATATATACCCCAGTTGTTTTATCCATTTTTCAATTGAAGGGCATCTAGGTTGGTTTCACAATCGAGCTATTATGAATTGAGCAGCTATTAACATAGATGTGGCTACATCACTATACTTTGCTGATTTTAAGTCCTGTGGGTATAAACTGAGAAGTGGGACAGCTGGGTATCAATTCCAGGAATCAAATAGACCACAGCATAATAATTCTGGAGACTTTAACATTCCACTGTCACCACTGGACAGATCTTCCAAACAAGATCTAAACAAAGAAAGCATCGAATTCAATAACACAGCCAATAACTTAGACTTAATAGACATATATACAATATTCCATAAAAAAACGAGTAAATACACTTTCCTCTCAGCAGCACATGGGTCCTTCTCTAAAGTAGACCATATGTTATGCCACAAAGCAGCCCTTAGTAAGTGCAAAAAAGTAGAGATACTACCTTGTATTCTATCAGATCATAATGGAATTAAATTAGAAATCAAAGACAAAATAAAAAACAGAAACTACTCCAATAACTTGAGGCTAAATAATATGCTATTGAATGAAGCATGGATAACAGAAAACATCAGGGAGGAGATAAGAACATTCTTAGAGGTAAATGAGAATGATGATACAACATATCAAAATCCCTGGAACACTATGAAAGCAGTACTAAGAGGGAAATTCATTGCACTGAGCACATTCAAGAAAAGAATAAAAACTCAACAACTAAACGTCTTAACACTACATCTCAAAGCCCTAGAAAAAGAACAGAGCAACACCAAATGTAGTAGAAGATAGGAAATAATTAAAATCAGAACTGAAATCAATGAAATTGAAACAAAAGAAACAATTAAAAAATTGACAAAACAAAAAGTTGGTTCTTTGAAAAAGTAAGCAAAATAGATAAAGGAGGGAACCCTTCCAAATTCATTCTATGAAGCTAATATCACTGTGATACCAAAACCAGACAAAGACACATCGAGGAAAGAAAACTTTAGACCAATATCTTTGATGAATATAGATGCAAAAATCTTTAACAAAATTCTGCAAATCACTTACAAGAACATATTAAAAAGACAGTGTATCATAATCAAGTGGGGTTTATCCCAGGGTTGCAAGGTTGGCTCAACATCTGGAAACCAATAAATGTAATTCATCACATCAAAAGACTTAAGGTTAAGTATCATATGATTATTTTAATAGATGCTGAGAAAGCATTTGACAAAATACAACACCCCTTCATGCTCAAAACACTAGAAAATTTAGGGATGGTAGGAACATACCTCAACATTTTAAAGGCTATTTATGCTAAGCCCACTGCCAACATCTTTCTTAATGGAGAAAAACTGAAAGCATTCCCTTTAAAAACTGGAACAAGACAGGGATGTCCACTGTCACCACTTCCATTCAATTGTACTATCTTTTACTCGTAAAGGACATGGCAAAATTTCCAGCTCACCTCATTTCTCAGTGGAATGCACATGGAATTAGAAATACTGTCACCTCAGTGATGGTCCTACACTTTTGTGCTGTCTGAGAAGGTCTGTGTTTCCACTTACTAGCTTTTTTTTTTTTTTCCCATGAGACCTTACAAAGATTTGCCTGGTTGATTTCATTCTTATTTTTAAATATTGACAATAGATAATAAAGTCTGAATTTTAGGTTGTGATAATGTAAAACCTATACTCTAACAGGACATTGTCAATTTTCATTCTCTCCCAGTAACAGGTAAATATATGTGTTCATTTCTTTCAGAAGGAGACACAGAGCCATGTAGATACCTTACAGATATATTCTGATATTAAGTGTGTTTGAGCGACGGTTTTAAAATCATGGTAACTGTTCTATGTGTCTGTGCTTTAGTGAGCACTCCTCCTCTTCCCATTCCTTCTTTCTCCTCAGGATACTCTTGCTGCCTCTTCCCATAACCCCAATACAGAAGCATTAAATATTTCACATGACTGAAAATTAGATAATGGCCATTTCATTTTAAACCTGGATATATTCTGGCTTACCGTAATCAGTAACAATGCAAAGGATAAAAAAAGGCATAAAACATTTTATTAAAACTTGGTAAATAAAATCAAAGGGATTCTCAAGGCCCTCCTGAACATTGTACATCATGGAAACTCTTTCAAATCAAAGTTGTCCAGGTTAAGAAAGAAGATCATCATCTAAGACAAAAAATATTCTCTAGTCTAAGGCATAACTTTGTTTTAAAAATAAAACATTGATGGCAGGGAAAGTATAGAACAGTTTGTAACAGAATTTTCCAAGCAACTCACATAAATAATTAGCAATTTTTAAAGAAAAATAGGATCAATTTAGTGCAATTGAATATAGCAATATTAAAGTATGGATTAATGAAATAATTTTCATCAAACATAAAAAATGTAAAAATGGAATAGTGTCCATTGTATGGTGAACATGAATGCAAGTCATTAGTCAAAAAGACAAGTTGTACAATGTGAAAATAGATGAAGGATATAAAGAGGCAATGCAGAGAACTAAATGGTTGATAACATATAAAAGAGAAAAAAGTCATTGAAGCCTTGTGAAATGGAAATAAATTCGATAAATTGTTACCCAGAGAAAACTTTCAACCTTTAGAAATCTAACAAAATTATTTCTGGAGCCCTCTAATGTGATAAAATACTTTTATGTAAAATTTAAGTATTCTGTGTCATACTGAAATTCTACATCCAGAAATCTGCCATGAAAAGTACTTGCACATGAGCACATGTATGTGTGGGATGTTTCCTACTGCACAAATGGCTATAAGTCCATGAGCACATATCTACATAAAGTGATACAGAGGGTACAGCAATTACAAAGAACTAATAGACTTTGGCAATATCACTGAATATTCTTCTTGTCATATTAGTACCAGCATATCTACTTCCAGAAAAATATAATTAATCTGTGATGAATGCCTATAATCCCAGAGGCTCAGGAGACAGGAGGATGGCAAGTTTGAGGCCCTAAATTCCCAGTGTATGTATATGTGGGTGTGTGCACACACTTGCACACACACATGCACACACACCCACACACACACACACACACACACACTCATTTCTTTAGAAATAGAATATATGAAAACTGGAAGCACAGAGGAGTCAGTCCTGAAGAATACACAAAATTTCAAGGATTGGAATTTTAAATATTACTCTATGCACTTTTACAGTGCTAAATTTTCACATTAATGTTTCATATATTAATTAACTTGAAATATTAATTGATGAAATAAGCAAATTGATACATGTTAGCAGGTTCCAAGATTTGATACATTGTCAATTCTTTACTGTCATTTAGAACATTTCAATTGACCAAGAATCTGGCACATAAATATTTGATCCATGCAGGGCTTGTTTTCAACACACCCATTTCCTATTTAAAATATCTATGAATACATTACAATGTATTTTAAAATTAAAATATTTATGATTTTCTGAGCTCGCACAGCTTTAATGAATTTACTCTTTTAATGTCAATATTTACAGATGTTTAATGACTTCCACTGAATAATTCAACAGTTTATATTTGTGGATTTTTAAAAATGTAAACTTTCTATTGCAGTATAGTATGCGTATAAAAGTACCCAAGCCTTAAGTGTACATCTTGATGATATTTTCATAAAATAATAGCATCTGTGTAGCCAACATTTGAATTAAGAGACAAAATTATGTGCCCTCATTTTGTAAAATCTAAAATAGATTCCCATTTGTGAGGTGTCTTGAAATGGGACTATAAATACATTGACAATTTTCCTATCATATGTGTTCCCTCCTTTTGAACTTTGGCAAGTCGTGTGGCTCTCTAAATCAACAGACCATCTTATTATAACCCAGCTTAACTTCCAAGGCTCAATAAGGAAAAGCTATTTTCTCTTCCTTTCTCTTTAATTCTGTCTCTTTCTCTCACTCTCTTCTGAGACATTCTGGAGCCCTGTGCCTCCTCAAAGTCCTGTGATCAATGATGATATGATGGAGAGTTACAAACATATGCCTTAAAAGTCACAGTTATCCAGTTCCAGGTATATAAGTGAATGACTTTCAGATGATACAGTCCCAGCAACCACAGGACTGAAACCTCCTGAGAAACCCTACACAAGAACCACATCACTGACCCCAGCCTACACTGAGATTTTCAGAATTATAATTAAATGGTTATTGATGTTTTGAGCATAGTTGAAAACAGTTTGTAATAAAGTGATAGATAACCAAAATAATATTCCCAAAATTTTTAAATTATGCATTTGTGATAATAAAAAATGGATAGAGATCTACAAAAATGGCACACTATTTATGCTATATTTTGAAAATAACTGGAACTCAGAAGCATGATGACAGTAATTAAACCTGGAACACATAGTGTGGATTCACATCCTTGCAATTCCACTACAGAGTCATGTGAGGTTCAGCAACTGGACTTCTAGGTGTCAACTTTCCCACCAGTGAAATGGAAATGAGGTAACATCATTACCTATCTCAGTGGTTTAATAAAATAAGTGACAGATGTCTTAATTTGATAAAGCAGTAAAAACAATTCTTCAACATAGCAAATTAAATATGCATTAACCACAATCAGTATTAAGTGAATAGAAAAATCTCCACAATGATTGTAGTTCTCACCCACATTACTTAAAATGTTATAAAAGGTGACATGTTTCATCCAGTGCAGTGGTGGACACCTATAACCCCAGTGGCTGGGGAGGCTGAGGCAGAAGGGGCATGAGTTCAAAGCCAGCCTGAACAACTTAGCAAGGCCCTAAGCAACTCTGTAAGACTCTAAGTAAAATACAAAAAAGGGCTGGGGATGTAGCTCAGTGGTTAAGCACCCCTGAGTTCAATCCCCAGTACTCCCCCAAAATAAATAAATAACATGTTTTCAATATCTAATACAGAAAATACAAATAGTGATAGTAATTATATTATTTTAAAAGAATTAAAAGAAAGAAAATATTGGAATTGAAAATTACTACATTGAAATTAAAAAGGTTCATCAGAGGGGATCCAATAGTAGATCTGAAACAGCAGCTGACAGAGTAGGTCAACATGTCAGGTAGGTAAATAGAGATTATATGAGGGAAAGAACAGAGAAATTAAAAGAGTGAAGAAAAATGAGTAGAGCCCTACAGAATTATGGAGCACACTTAAGCACACCAACATATGTGAAGTGGAGTACTAGAAGATAAGAGAATGATCAGAGGAAAATATTTTTTAAAAAATACCTGAAGACTTTCAAGCTATGATGAAAGACTGATTTATAAAATCCAGAAGGACAATGAATTTCAAGTGAGATATACACAGAGATCCAATCATAGACACAAAATTGTGAAGTAGCGAGAGATACAATTCATATACAAAGGCACTCCACAAATATTAACTGCTGACTTCTTAAAACAAACTGTGGGACCGAGCAGGGGTTAGTATGTGATATTCAAAGCAATGAAAAAACTTACGGAACAGAAACCATATGTACCATAAAACGATTTTTTTCCAGCATAAGAAGGAAATAAAGACATTTCCAAACAAAGAAAAACAGACAATTTGTTTCTAGCAAATCTGCCTTATAAAAAGTACTTAAAGAAGTTTTCAGGTTGAATATAAGTAAATACAGACTTAAACTCTTTTGATTTTATTTTATTTTTTGCTTTTTCTCTTTTGGTACTGTTGTTTGGACCCTGGGATGCTTTATCACTAAGCTACATAGCCACCTCTTTCTATTGTTTTGAGACAGTTCTCACGAAGTTGCTGAGAGTCCCATTAAGTTGCTGAGGCTGGCATCAGATTTGCAATCCTCTTGCATAGGTCTCCTGAGTTACTAGAATTACAGGCATATACCACTGTACCTGGCCCAAACTCCAATTCTAATCCACACAATAAAGCACAGTAAAAATAATCTGCAATTAAAAGATGGAGCAAAAATGTGCATTTCTTCTTGTTCCTTTAACGAATTTCAAAGGAAGTGTATGAAGTATACATTTTGTACATACAGTATATATAAATCTTAATGAAAATATGGTTAAATCTTTGATTTCTTATCTGGTTATTGATATGACACTAAAAGAAAAAACAATCAAGTAAAATTGATAAATTAAACTTCATTAAAATTAAAAGTTTCTTTCCTAAAAAGATATCATCAAGTAAGTGAAAGACAAATCAGAAGACTGCACAATATATTTCCAAATTATATATTGGATAATATTGGAATTATAAATATGTAAAGAAAACTTAAACATAAGAAAACAACATAATAAAAAATGTGCTGAAGTATTACTCCAACTCTGGGAGTGGTAGAGAAGTGCTAGTGTGCCCAATCGTCATTTTTAAGGAAGTACTGGATGAACTTGTTCCTGAGGGGCCATATATCCATATGTAGAAGACTGAAACTAGATCCCTATCTCTCATTTTATACAAAAATCAACTGAAAATGGAGCAATGGCCTAGGCATGAGGCCTGAAACCTTGAATCTACTACAATAAAATAAAGAAGGAACCTTTCATGATGTAGACACAGGCAATAACTTCCTGAATAGGACTTCCTATTGCTCAGGGAATTTATAGAAAAAATTGACAAATGGAACTGCATCATATTAAAAACAAGAAATGGGCAAATGAGCCAAACAGACACTTCCCAAAGGAGGTACACATGGCCAATAAATACATGAAAAAATGTTCAGCATCTTTAGCCATCACAAAAATGCAAATCAAAGTTGCTTTGTCCTTCCACCATCTGCTGTGTGAGGACACAGCATTCCTCCTCTCTGGAGGACTACTCTGTTCTTTTGAAAGCACAGACCACTGGACAGTAAGTATGCCAGTGCCTTGCTCTTGGACTTCCCAGCCTCCAGAAATCTGAGAAATAAATTTTCCTTCATGTCCAAACTATTTCATTATAGCAACAAAATTCAAATAAGAATATCCTTCTTTCAGGTGCCATTGGTCCCTGTAGTGAACAACTGGCTAAAATACTTGAAACACCATTTGTGTACATTTGTGTACTGACATTTGTGTACAATGTCAGCTTCTCTTCTGGATACACACTGAAGTAGTAGAGCAGAGGACTTCTATGTCCTTCTGATGTAGCTGCTTTTATCTAAGAATTAAGTGGCAAGTGGTATTCATGGAGAAAGAAAGAATATGACACATGTACATTATATTGAGTTTGGTTCTACACATTAAGGAAGAAGTCGAGTCACTTGCTTGTGAAATATTAGATAACCTACAATTTCAGTTGGTAGCATGAAGTCATAACTTTCCTCATTTGAAGGTGAGTTTGAATGAATATACAATCAGAGGAATTTGTACAGGTGATACAATAAGAAAGAAATATAAAATTGGTGGTCCATCTCACAAAGATTTAAGTAAGGCTTATGTTGCAGGGTCATTTAGAACCCTATGGCCATCACTCATTTAAGGCATTCCAGGAAATCATAACCCTGCAAATTGAAGACCTCTGAATTTATCTAAGAAATTACACATTTATTTAATGCTATTATTATTTTCTCTCTAAAAATGCAATTATAAACCTCACCGAATGTCTTTACATAGTTATGTAGATGTGTAATTATGAACAGTCCTAGCACAACTTTGTATACAGAAATGAGAAATAGTTTTCTCTAACATTGCTGTTTTCCTCTCAGAAATTAAAATATTTGGCATATTACCTAATGAATTTCTTCAAATTTTCCTTGGAAATTTTAGGAAATTTTAATTGGCTAAGTTATTAGAAATTAGATTAATTGTGCCAAATTTGTCATCATGGATATAGCAAGATCAATCAATTTTGGAGCTACAATACTTATTTACATTTAAACCTCTTACTTTTACATCATTAGAGAGAAAACAAATGGAGTTCTTTCTATAATGTTTTATTTTAATGATATTTTAAAAATAGTGAATATACTGAAGTGGCATGAAAGAGAGTCTCTTCTCAAGGTAACTTTGCTTTGGTCATACATATAAATTAAATTATGGATGCACCTATATAAATATGTAAGTATTCAAATATTTAATTATGCAAATGATTGTATTTCAATATTCAAATATATAAATATATTGGTTTTTCTCAAAGCACAGTTTAAACATCTTTGATTACATAATGCCAACATTTTTTCCAAAAGTTATCTGATAAATTCACATGAAAATATTCTCATTCCCTATACCTTTTGTTTCCTGTTTTCCTTAAAGGAGGCTCACTGCATTATCTAAGAAATTAGGAAAGCCAAAATATGGCTCAGTCAAATCTATCGGGATTTGGTATTGTCCTGGCCCCTTTAAACCACATTTTGATTTTGTTGGAAGGACTCCAATGCAAACCAGTCAAACTCTTGTCTAAGTTCAATGTATTCTCCTGTTTTGTTCTTCTTAATTTGCTAAAAGTTGATCCTTATTTTACAGTGAGAAAAGAACAATCATGCATATAAAATTAATTTTGAAGAAAAAAAAGCCACTGTATGGTTTTGAAGACAAAGGTAGTGAACCTTTTGTCTCCTCTACTTCTTCTTCCATTTGTGGGGAAAGGAGTTTATAGTTTGGATCTTGAATGTGTTGAAGGATTGGTCCCTGAACCACGGCACCACTGGGAAGTGGTAGAAATTTTAGGAGATCAGGTCTAGTAGAAGAAAGTGAGGTCATTAGGGGAATGCCCTTGAAAGGAATATTGTGATCTCGGTCCCTTCTCTTTCTCTTTCCTTTTTAATTCCTAACCAGTTTCTCTGCCACATCTTCCTACTGTGATATACTCCCACACCATCAGTCCAAGGCAATGGTGCCAACAGACATTCAGTGAAACCTCAAAAACTGTGAGCCAAAATAAAATTTACTTCCTCATCAGTTCGTTAATCTCAGTTATTTTATTAGAGTAACAACACAAAGTTGACTAACACACAACACACAGGGAAGAATAAATTGAATGATATGGGATTGCTATTTTTTGATAGTAATTTAGCAGTTGGTATATAGTGGTGATCTGAAATAAGAATAATTTTCAAACAATTCCAAGCAAACATGTCTTTACCAGGAGCTTTCTAAAAGGTGAAGCAATTTGATCAAAAGGTTGATCAGATCTCCACTGGAGAAATGCCTGCTAAACCTTTTTGATTGTGATACAAGTTCTCCCTGTGGGACACAGAAAGGGGATAAGGAAGGCACCTAATACCAAATTATACATAGTACATTCTACCAGATTATCAACTTGATGTCAGGGCCAAAGTTGCCATATAGAAACAATGACCCAAGAGAAATGATCATTTAAACATGTAATTATACATGTATACTCCACGATTATAAACAGGACTCTTGGAATGGTTTCATTGAATTGCTAAACAATAGCATCATAATCCTAAAAATCAGCATTTCTTAACCTTATTGAGGGTGTGATTTAAGGGAGAGTGATTGGCAAATTCCAACAAACTTTAAGATAAATTAAAAAGGAATACAGAACTGAGGGAAAGTGATATAAATTTCATCTGTAACCAACTTCATTTTAGTACTCTTAAACTGAAAAACAAAATAACTAAACTAAAATGATTCTCCAAATGCAAATCAAAACCACTCTAAGATTTCATCTCACCTCAGTCAGAATGGCAAATTTCAGGAATACAAGCAATAATAAGTGTTGGCGGGGATGTGGGGGGAAAAGGTACACTCATACATTGCTGGTGGGACTGCAAATTGGTGCAACCATTATGGAAAACAGTATGGAGATTCCTAAGAAATCTTGGAATGGAACTATCATTTGTCCCAGCTATTCCACTCCTTGGTTTATACCCAAAGGACTTAAAATCACCATTATAGTGATACAGACACATCAATGTTTATAGCAGCTCAATTTGCAACAGCTAAACTGTGGAACCAACCTAGATACCCTTCAGTAGATGAGTGGACAAAGAATCTGTAGTACATATACAGAATGAAATATTACTCAGCCTTGAAAAAGAATGAAATTATGGCATTTGCAAGTAAATGGATGGAGTTGGAGAATATCATGCTAAGTGAAATAAGTCAATCCCAAAACACCAAAAGCCAAATATTTTCTTTGATGTGTGGATTCTGATCCATTATGGGGGGTGGAGTGCATGGGAAGGATGGAGGAATTTTGGATTGGGCAGAGGAGAGTGAGGGGAGGGGAGAGAGTAGGGGGATTGGAAGGATGGGGGAATGAAATAGACATTATTATCTTATGTACATGTATGATTGCACAAGAGGTGTGACTCTGCATCACGTAAAGGCAGAGGAATGAGAAGTTGTGGTTCATTTGTGTACAGTGAGTTGAAATGCATTCTGCTGTCATATAACTAATTAGAACAAATAAAAAAAAGTAAATGAAATAAAATAGAATAAAATGATTCTCCCGATAACTTTCATGGAACACCTCTCCTAGTAAACCAATAATGATAACTAGCTAAAGGTGAGTTAAATTCCTATGTATGTCTGCTTCCATGAACATATAAAAATAGTAACATTACAGGTGAAAAACCTGAGTAGAATGTTTTCTCACTGCTGTTAAACCTCTTAAAAACAGTAAGGTAGACTTCATTCAAGACCATCACAACCAATATCTGCATGAGTAAAATCATACTTTCAGTAGGGGAGTCTTGTGATTTGTCACCATCCACATTTGTGTTGAGCTTTGATTGTTAATGTAACAGAATTGAGAGGTGTGGTGACCTTAAAATATGGTTACTTTAACCACAGTGACCAAAATACCTACCAACAACTTAGAGGAGAAAAAGTTTATTTGGGACTTATGGTTTCAGCGGTCTCAGTCCATTGGTTTCCAACCCCACTGCTCTGGGCCCAAGGTGAAGTAGCACATCATGGAGGAAGGACCCAGCAAAGGAAGGCTGCTCAGTTCACGTCCGAGTCTGGAAGGAGAGAGAAAGAAAGAGAGAGAGAGAGGGGTACCACAGGGCAGATGCACCCTTCTAGGGCTGCCTCCACTTGCCAAGCTCCACCTGCCAACAGTTACACCCACTAAGTCCATTCTAGTTTGAACTGATTAGGTTATAGTTCCCATAATCTAATGAATTTACCTCTGAATATTCCTGCATTAACAGAAGTTTCAGGGGGGATACCTAATATTCAAGTCATAACAATAATTAAAACTTTAAAAAGGATTAATATGTCATCCAGGAGTGGGTTAGATCTGGCAGTGCTGGATTAGTTACTGCAAGAGACAGTTATAAAATGGGTCGCCCCAGGTATTTGACCTCTTGGGCACATACCCAAGTCCCATTCTACTTTTCTGCCACACTGCGACATAGCCAGAGTCCCTAATGAGAGCCCTAATCAGATGCCAATCCAAGCCGTAGTATCATGAGCAAAATAACTTTTACTTATAATGTACCCCTGACTTAGGTATTTTGTTATATGAGTTTGAAATGGAATAAAACAAGAAAAAAAATTAGGTTTAATCCCTATCCAATAAGTTTCAGAATTCTGTGCATGTACTAGGGAACACTGAATTATACATGTCAAATTGCATAGTACCTGTAATCTATCATCAAAGTTTAAAAATTACCCTTGAATTAGGTCATCTAAGAAATGCTGAGTCAGTTCTTTCATTATTTGATGTCTGCCTCAATGTAAAAGAGATACACAGAGGAGATCCCCTCAGTTACCACTGTTCTTGATATAACTCTAAAACACAGTATATAAGACAGGTAATGTATATATGAGATCATTAAATCTTAGCTGGAAAAGAGCACTTACAAAAGTAAAAGAGATATCAAGCAAACATTCATAACCTTGAGGTGCTCTAGCTTGAGTTTGTTTTCCTGCTATCCACATGATCAGCCTGTTAACACTCCACCTGCACTTTGAAGTGCAGGAGTTGTACTTTAACTTTTGATTGATTTATCCATATATATAAGCCTGAGAAACCAAAGACAGGAAGAGTTGCTACTGTAAAGGAAGAATTACATCACCCCAAGATGTCTATGAAGTGGATTTCGGTTCTTCTGCTGATACAACTAATGTGTTACTTTAGCTCTGGAAGCTGTGGAAAAGTGCTGGTGTGGCCCACAGAATACAGCCATTGGATCAATATAAAGACAATCTTGGATGAACTTCTCCAGAAAGGTCATGAGGTGACTGTTTTGACATCATCAGCTTCCATCCTTATTAATCCCAATGAAACATCTGCTATTAATTTTGAAGTTTACCCTGTATCTCTCAGTAAACAACAATTGGAAGATCTTTTCTCACAATGGATCAATGATTGGACATATGCTCCTCCAAAAGATGAATTTTGGAACTTTTATTCAGTAGTGCAAAAAGTGTTTAGGCAATATTCTGATACAATTGAGCATTTCTGCAGAAAAGTAGTCTTCAACAAGAAACTTATGATGAAACTACATGAAACAAAATTCGATGTCATTCTTGCAGATGCTGTTGGTCCCTGTGGTGAGCTGCTGGCTGAGCTACTTAAAGTACCATTTGTATACACTCTCCGCTTCACTCTTGGCTACACATATGAAAAATACAGTGGCGGCCTTCCATTCCCTCCTTCCTATGTGCCTCTTGTTATGTCAGAATATACTGATCAAATGACATTCATGGAGAGGGTTAAAAACACAATGTATATGCTTTATTTTGATTTTTGGTTCGAAACATTTAATGTGAAGAAATGGAATCAGTTTTACAGTGAAGTTCTAGGTAAGCTTGTACTTTAATTAGTACTGTGAAATCCTAAATTCCCTGTGCCTTAGAAGCTGAGCTTGCATGAATATAAAATCAGAAGAAATTTCTTTCTGTAAGTAAAATGATGGAATGAAATTATAAGATGAACAAGTAGTGTCACCAATAAAAATGGCCCTTACATTATAGGACCATTTACTTGTTCATAATGCTCCAGGAAATAATAATCTGCAAATTGAATCACTGAAACTTCTCTGAGCAATCACATATGTATTTTACTATTCTTTTTATCTTTAAGGATTGTCATTATTAATCTTACTAAATCTTTTAATGATGTTAGATGTAATGATGCACATTAATATGTAATGATGCACATTAATGCGTAATGATGTACCTTAATGATTACTGTAATAACATACACATGTATTACTAGCACAACTATATATATGTACCATGGAGGAAATTGTTTACTTTTGTATAGCTTTGTTTCCTCAGTTAGAAATTAAAATATTTATTTGCAATGCCATGAAGATTCCTTCACAGTTAAGTAAAGAGTGTCTCTATCCCAGACATAGAAAAGTATAAATTGAACTATCTCATACTTCCACATTCCTTTGATAAAAACAAACAAATCATGTCTTAAGGTCTAAAACCTTGGTGTAGACTGGAACCACATCTTATTAGTATATATTTTTAAAGACTACGTTTACCATTAAATGAACTACATTAAGCATGAGAACAAATTTCTCTTTTAATGATTTCTGAAAACTTTCTCGATGTTACTTTCAAATACATGTATTTTACCAAATTAATATTATTAATCTCTTAATATGGGTCAAATGCAGTAGTCGTCACTAGGAATTCAGGCATACTAACGAAATCATTACAGTTCACTTGTAGAATCAAGGATCAAGGGAATGGTTTGCTAAATTGTAAGAATTAGACTGAGTACTCCTAGAAAAGATGTCTTTTCAGTTGTGGGAGCACTAATTGGTTATGGAACTCACAGAGACTCTAAAAATTTAGGTTACTTTTGCAGTTTTAGAGAGAAAATAACATAAAATGTATATTTACTTCTATGTTGGCTTAGATTAGTAATTATTTGTGATTATAAATATACTGATGGAACATGAGAAATTACCCACAGAATTAGTTTATGTACATATTAACATATGTAAAATATATTAATTGTAGTATGCAATAATGTACACTGTAACACCTATCAATTGCAGTATTTACACACACACGCACACACACACACACACACACACATGCACCCATGCTCACATGCGCACAATTTAAACATGTTGCCTACATTAATCCAACTCATGTCAAGGAAATTATATGAGGCATTCAAAATACAATTATCTCATTTTCTTCCCTTTCCTTTTCTTTTTCCTTTTTCTTCTTTTCTTTTCTTTTCTTTACTTTTCTTTTCTTCATTCAGGGAGACCCACTACAATATATGAGACAATGGGGAAAGCTGATTTTTGGCTTATTCGAACCTATTGGGATTTAGAATTTCCTCGTCCATTCTTACCGAATTTTGACTTTGTTGGAGGACTCCACTGTAAACCTGCCAAGCCTCTCCCTGAGGTAAATATGCTCCTGTTTATTTTGTTTTGTTTCATTGACATTTTTTGTAGAAATGACTCTGCATTCCTAATTCAGAGTGTTTGACTCAGAGATATGAAAAGCAAGATAAAGTTTCTGCCAATAATAGAACCAGGCATTTCTATGGCATTTCATTATTGTCACAGAAGAAAATAGGCTATCTGGCATTCTTTGGGAATAGTCAGATAAATTAAGGCCTTCATTATGTAATTTATAAGAAAGAATCAATCATTTATTCAAATAATATTTATTAGGCGACTGTCATATACCAGACATAAGTTCTGGATATACAGAGATATAAAGTTGACAGTTTCTGCATCATCCAGACCTTATATTCCAGCTGGTAGAGAGGCTGTAATAAGTAATAAATTTTTGTGTGTTATCATAAGGAAAGTACACAATGCCAAGGGAACCTCCAGCAAAGATCATGAAAAGCATCCTGGAATCCTTGATAACTAAGTTGAGTTCCCAAGAATGCACAGGATAAGAAGAGGGAGTGAGGGAGTGAGGAAGACACAAAAAGAAACCACATTGAATAGTAAGGGCAGTTTCCAAGAACTTCAAGAGTAGTTTAGCAGGAGTAGGCTGAGCAAAGAGCAGATGACACGAGAGAGGTAAGTGAAAGCCAGATAATTAGTAGGAGTTTTTAAAGTATCTATTAAATGCATTGGGGAGTCAATAAAAAGAGTTAAGTGTAAGAGAGATGTGAATAGTTCCCTTTTGGAAAAAATCTCACAATGCAGTCACCAAATTGGATTATAGAGAGACAAGACAATGCAAAGAGGAAACACTCAGGAAGTTGTTGGAAGAGATCAGACAACAAATGATGTAGAGCATGGATGAGGTTGTTCTTATATGTGACTATGCTTATTCATCTATTAATAGTCCAAATTCATATTGTGTTATGTGGAAAACATAGGTAATGCTGATAACACTATGTCCCTAGTACAAATATAGGATCCATGGTGATATTGGCTGTTAAAATTATTTCCTTTTGTTTCTATAAAATAATTTTTCCTTCTAAATAACTGAATTTTGTTATCTACTTTTAAAGACCCTAACTATACCAAAAAGTTAGGATTAATATTTTAAAATAGTAATATTGGGATGTTTTCCAGGTAATTCACTTTAGCCTAGCCTAAACACTACTGTGTACATGAATTTGGATTATATTCAACTTGAGAGAAAGAAAATCACAATATGGCTGAAACAAGCTACCACAGATTTTCTCCTGTAAATGTAGCCAGTCCAGGTCTGGTATAGTAGCTCCATTTATTACCAATAATATTAATTAGCTAATATGTGCCAGGCACAGTAAATAGAATTCCACATACAACAGAAACTAGTTTTCTGAAAGATCAACAATGTGTGACCCTCAGTTGTCTTCACTCCAGCATTTGAACAATTAGTCACCTAATTGACTAATTTGAACAATTAGTCACCTAATTGAGAACCCAGACTATTACATCCTAGACCATGATAGGGAGGTTGAGCTTAAGACAGTTTTCTACCATATGCCAATCTTAGAGCACATCTCAGGGAAACTCCCTTGGAAAATCTGGGTCTCAACATCACAGCTTCCTAACAGAATGAGCACAGAAAACATGTACTGCATACACAATGATGACCTAAGTGTTCTTGCCATTTATTTCTGAATACAGTCCTTTCTTTAATTTACAATTACAACAAAAAAAGAATCAGTCAGCAGATAGAATAACATTTTGTAGGAGGGAACATATTTCAAATAGAAAGCAAACATTACTTGCTATACTATTAGGTGATATTTCAAGAGTGCCTTTTTCCTGCCTTCTTGAAGGCACCCATATATTGAAATCTTACTCAAGTCTCATATTCAATAGAAAAATATTGTGGTAAGTTCCACACAGTACAAACAGAAAGTCAAAGTTAGTGAAAGTTCTGACTAAAAACTGAGACAGAGTTAGTATAAGTTTTAAGCAATTCAACCTTGATCTTGAGAGATTTTCCCCATTCACAATAGGGGAAAGCAACCATGTCAATAACAAGGAAAAGAGAGCAGAAAGAGGAGGAGGAGGATGAATAGCAATAGTAGCAGGCATTATTTAATTGTGTAAATAAGATTTGAACACAGGTCAATATTAGAAACACTGTTTTCTTGATCTTTATTATAGTAATGCTCTCCAAAATTACTTGTTTTTCCATTAATGATTAGATTCTCAGACAATTTCTGTATTGTTTAAATAAAGAGATATAACACATTTGTCAAAATTCCCAAAAGTCAAGTATATCAATACTATTAAAATGCAAATAGCCATGGGCTTCATAGCATATCAATGGAAATTATACAAACAAAAAAATCAAATGAATGTAATCTGTGTTTATGGCAGTTATAGAATACACATTGGCAAAATTTGGAATGTCATATATTAAGGAATGATTTGTAAACTTATTCTGATACATACCATACCATCACAATTATGAGATTTGCTGTTACATATTCACACATGCATACAATATAACAATATAATTTGGTCAATATCACTTCCCAGATATTCCTCTTCCCTCCCCACCTCCCACCCATTGGTCCCTATCTTGACTGCTCTCCCTGTGATTTTCATGAGATCCATCCCCATCTTTCTTTTCCTTTGTCCTCTCCAGCTTTCAACTGTGAGAGAAATAAACAACCCTTGACCTTCTGAGTTTGAGTTAATGGTCTATAGTTCCATCCATTTTTGTGCAAATGACATAATTTCATTCTTTTCTTCTGACTAAATAAAACTCCATTGTGTATATATACCACATTTTCTTTATTCAGTCATACATTGGCAGACACCTAGGCTGGTTCCATAGTTTGGCTATTATGAATTGTACTGCTATAAACATGGGTATATATGTATCACTGCAATAAGATGACTTTAATTCTTCAGGGTAAATACTAAGAAGTGGTATAGTTGGGTCATATGATAGTTCCATGCCCAGCCTTTTGAAGAATTTCCATACTGATTTCCATAGTGGTTGCACTAGTTGGCAATCCCACCAACAGTGTAAAAGTGTTCCGGTTTCTCCACATTCTCCCCAGCATTTATTATTCTTTTTATTCTTGGTGACTACTATTCTGACTGGTATGAGATGAAATCTCAGTGTAGTCTTGATTTCCCTAATTGCTAATTATGTTGAACATTTTTCACACTTTTGTTGGATAAGTGTATTTATTGATCTGAGAAACTTCTGTTTAATTCATTTTCCCATTTATAAATTGGATATTTTAATTTTTTTAGCATAAAGTTTTTGAATTACTTATATATTTTAGATATTAATTCTTTGTCAGAAGGTAGCTAGCAAAGATTTTCTTCCATTCTGTAAGTTCTATCTTCACAATTCTAATTGTTTCCTTTGCTGTGCAGAAGTTTTTTTAATTTGATGCCTTCCCATTTATTAATTCTTGGCATTATTTCCTGACCTTTAAGGGTCCTATTTGAGAAAGTCATTGTCTGTGCCCACGTGCTGGAGTGTCGACCCTACATTTTCTTCTAGGAGTTTTATACTTGTGGTTCAAATTTCTAGGTCTTTGATCCATTTTGAGTTGATTTTTGTGCAGGGTGAGAGATAAGGGTCAATTTCTTTCTTCTTCAGTTTTCCCAGCATTGTTCATAAAAAATGCAATCTTTTCTCTAATGTATGCTTTTGACACCTTTGTCAAGGATCAAATTACTGTAGACATGTGGGTTTTCTCTGTGTTTTCTGTACTGAGAGTCAATGTGTGTGTTTTTATGCCAGTACCATGCAGTTTTTGTTACTGTAGCTTTGTAATATAATTTGAAGTCAGATATTGTGATGCATCCAGCACTGCTTTTTGGGTTTAGAACTGCTTTGTCTATTCTAGGTATTTTGTTCTTCCAATTGAATCTTATTAATATTTTTATAATTCTGTGAAGAATGCCATTAGTATTTTCATGTGGATTACATTGAATCTGTAAATTGCTTTGGATAGTTGACAATTTTAATAATATTAGTTCTATCTATCCATAAACATGGAAGGTCTTTCCATCTTCTTGTGTGTTTTCTTTAATTTCTATCTTCAATTTTAGAGGCTTTTCAACACTTTGGTTGATTTATTCCTAGGATTTTTGGTTGTTTGTTTGTTTTTAATGCTATTATGAATGGAATCATTCTCTTAGTTTTTTTTCTTTTTTTCAGCAAATTCATTGTTGATATACAGGAAAACTATTTATTTTTGTATGTTGATTTTGTAACCAGTTACTTTATCAAGTTTGTTTATCAGTTCTAGCAGTGTTGTGGTAGAATCCTTCAGATCTTCTATGTATAGAATTATGTCATCTACAAACTCATTTTTTGACTTCTTCCTACTTTTATCACATTTATTTCTTTCTCTTTCCTAATAGCTCTTCTACTTGTTTTTGAATTGGTTTGTTCTTCTTTTCCAAGGACCTTGAAATGAACAGTTAGCTTTTATATGTGAGATCTTTTTGATTTGATTATACAGGCACTCATAGCTATAAACTTTACTCTTAGAACTTCCTTTAAACTGTTCCAGAGGTTATGATATGTTGTATTACTATTCTCATTTGAGTCTAAGAATTTTTAAATTTCTCTCTTGATTTCCTCTAAAATCCATTTTTTTCATTCAATGGAGATGGTTCAATTTCCATATGTTTACACAGTTTTGTATGGTTTTGTCATGTTGATTTCTAATTTCATCCTATTATGATCTGACAGGATGTAATAAATTATACCAGTTATATCTGAGGAGATTTGCTTTTTAGCCTTAAATATAGACTTTTTTGTAGAAGGTTTTAGTGGTGCTATGAAGAAAGTGTACTCAGATGTTGTTGGATGAAATATTTTATAGATTTCTGTTAGCACATTTGACTTATAATATTTTTCAGGTCCAAAGAGTCTTTACTGATTTTATGTCTGGATCACCTCTATAATGATGAGAGAACTGTGTTGAAATCACCCAGTATTTTTGTACTCAGGTCTATCTGAGGTTTCAATTTGAGTAGTGTCTCTTTTATGTAACTAGTACCACCCATGTTTGTAATCTAAATATTTATAATTGTTATATCTTCTTGTTGGATTATTTTCTTTACCTGTATGAAATGACCATCTTTGTCTCTTCTGATTAATTTTAGTTTGAAGTCTGCTTTGTGAGATATGAGAGTAGCTAATCCTGCTTGCTTTCTGGGTCCAATTGCATTATGTATCAATTTCTATCCTTTTGCTTTCAGCCTGTGGCTGTCTTTACCTGTAATATGCATCTTTTACAAACAACATATCATTAGGTCTTGTTTTATAATTCATTCTGTCAGATGATATATTTTAATTGGAGAATTGAGACCATTTATATTCAATGTCATTACAAAGAGATGTTTATTAATTCCTGTCATTTGCTGTAATTTGGTCCTGTTTCTCATTTGCTTAGCTACTTTTCAAATCAGATTTGTTCATTTGTGAACTCCACAGTTTGTTTTTTATTTCTTCTGTATGAAATATCTCATTAAGTAAGTTCTGTACTGCTGGTTTAGCTGTTTGGTATTCTTTTAATTTGTGCTTATCTCGGAATGTTTTGATTTCATACTTGATTTTGAAGGACAGCTTTGCTGGATACAGCAATCTTGGTTGACAGTTATTTTCTTTCAGACTTTTAACATATTATTCCAAGATCTCCTGGCCTTTAGATTTTGTGTTGAGAAATGAGAAATTATTCTAATGTCTTGCCTCTAAATGTGACCTGACAGTTTTCTCTTGAGGCTTTTAAAATTCTGTCATTGTTCTGTATGTTAGGCATTTTAATTACAATGTGCTGTGGAAAGCTTCTTTTCTGATCCTGTGTGTTTGGGGTTCTGTATCTGGATACATACCCCTGTATCTGGACATCGATTTCATTCTCAAGGTTTGGAAAAATTCTGTTATTATTTCCCCAAAGATTTATCAATTTCTCTGATCCTGCATTTCATAACCCTCCTCAATTCCAGTGATTCTTAAATTTGATCTCTTAATGTTGTCCCAGCATTTTTGTATATTCTGATCATGGTTACTTATTTTTTTTAATTTACTACAGTCTGAATGTTCAAGGCTGGCCACTTTGTCTTTCATATCTAAGATTCTGTCTTCATCATTGTCTAGTGTCTTATAGAGACTTTCAACTGAAAGTTTTATTTGATTTATTTTGTCTTTCATTTCCAAGATTTATGTTTTGTTCTTGTTCAATATTTTTATCTCATTTAATTTTTCATTTATATTATGCAATGACTTCCTTAATTCATTCAATTGTTTTTTTCTGTGTTCTCTTGGAATTCACTGATCATTTTTATAATGACTTTTTGAATTCTTTATCTGTTTTTATTTCAATATTTTTGGGGTTGGTTCTTGGTGAATTATGAACTATAGGTCGTTTCATGTTACCTTGTTTTTACATATTTCTTGTAGTCCTATATTGATTCTTATGCATCTATTAGGAGGGGTTTCTCTACCCCTCTTTTAGAGTATGATCTTTACTTTCCAAAGTGTCCTAAGGTGATCTGGATTGAGAATCCCTATAGGTGTGGTATTCACAAACTTTACATTAATCATCTCTGTTTTTACTGTGGCAATGGATTTCCATATGTGGAAGCCATGAGCCCACCCACACCTGTTTCTTTTTACTTGAGGCCTTATCATTAATTTAGGTTTTTATGTCTTCGATTCTTTGTATTAAACCATAGTTAGAGGTTGAGTGTCATTGATTTGTGTTTGGAGTAAGGTGAATTTATCACCTTGTACTGTGGTTGAATTTAATTTAGCAGCCAACAATTCTACCCTGTGAACTTGCAGTGTCATGGTAGATTTCCAGCTACTCAGAGTATAGGGTGAAATAAACAATGGCAACAACTGATACAAATAATATATAGCACTAAAATAAATATGCGGATTCTACTATGAATTCTACAATGCTAACTGCTCAAAAAAAAAAAAAAAGCAAAACAAAAACAGAGAAAACAGAAATGGTTGGGTCAGCAATTGCCAACAACAAGAAAAAGAATCCAGTGAGTAACTATAAACTAGATCTGGCTTTAAAACAAGAAGCGTGTTGACTATGTTATCCACAGAGGTCATAATCACAACAGCATTAATAGTGGGAGCAAGAGTTATATACACTAATTAGTTCTAAAAGATGGTAAAAATACAGCTAATTAAGAGGAAATAAAATGTGATAGGAAGGTAGAAAAAGAGTTTGCCATTTTAAAGACTGAACAGAGAATGCAGAAGAGATGTAGCAGGTGACATTTATAAGGATGGGGGAGCAAAATTGGAGAAATAAAGTAAAGGGAGAAAAAATAGAATTTGGCTATCAGCAGGGGAAGAAGAGAGAAGGAGACACAAACACAAAAAAATACAAAACAAGACAAAAGTATACAAATCAAAAAACTCTAACCTTCAAAAGACAAGGCAAGGAAAAATAACTACATTTTAAAAAATTAAAAATGCTAAGAATAAGAAAAAGAAATAAATATGTATGGATATATGTCCATGAACCAATCAGTACTGCAAGAACACACACACGCACAGAAAGAAAGAATAAGAAAAAGTAAAAATAATCTTAATGAAAATGAAATAATCACTTCCACTGAAGTTGTTGAATGGTCAGCAAGAATGGATGATCACTGACTATGCCCAACTGTCTTTCTTTCCATTTCTTCTTAAGCTTTCTGAAAAGAAGAGCAAGGGCTGGGTTTCATTATCCCCTAGCTCTTTGTGTGTTTT
>JAJEJO010003522.1:0-23199 GCA_020662805.1 Glaucomys volans
TGTGAATTTAATTAATGCCACTGAATTGCACCCTTAAAATTATTAAAATGGCAAGTTTTGTGCTATATATAATATAGATCTGCATTTATATTATATAACTCATATAATTTACATACTATTATTTATTATATATAATTTATATACTATAACATATTTATATATTTCACCACAAAAAGGGCAAGAGAAAAGGTAGGGCATAATTAATTTCTCATATAAAATTCAGTTGAACCCAGAGAACTTAATCAAACAAATGAAACCAGATTTCTTTTCAACTCAAACCCAATAGTTGTAAATATATGTAGCTTTGCCACAGTCTCTATTCAGACTGAGACACAGGGCTAAGGACACCCAACAAACTCCAGGTGGCAAGGACCAGGGATGCTGCTAGCTCTCTGCGGAGGTGCTAGAATCAGGTGCGAACAAACAGGGTGGGACTCCCCCCAAAATGCATTCATGCAACCGATGTTATTAACCACCTACTGCATCCCAGGAATTGCACTCACAAGGGTAAATAGTGAGTAACCTGCCTGGGGAACTTGTACTTGACCCTCCCTGAGTGCAGGAAGCCTAGGGTGCTGGCCTTGGCTCAGCCATCAGGCCGCCTTTCTTCATGGTTTATTTTAGGATTGAAGTGAACAGACTTCAATAGGTGGCGGAGGGTTCTACAGGCGTGGGTGGGGTGGGTCCTCATCCTTACTCTATCAATGGGCTTTTACTGAGTCCTCCTGGGAGTTCCCAGCCTAGCCAGCCTCTGGCTCAAGGCAATCAGAGGCTCCTGATGTGAGAAGAGGTTCTGTAAAGAGAATGAGGTGCAGAGGTCAGCCCGCACAGGTTCCAGAGGCTCAGGCCTCCACCTGCTGGGAGTCCCGGCCGTGGGCGCTTTTCCCTGGAGCGTGCTGACATTCTTCTCTGCAGGCTGGCAGACTCAGCGCCCCTCCACGCAGTAGGGGTGTTGCCCATGATCTTACTTGCACACACCCTGGTTTACAGCTCCTTTGTCTGTTCAGTCCCAACCACACTTCAGAGCCTCGCTCACAGGAGACAGGGTTTCACATGGGGAAAGTTGTTTTGGAAGCAATGGTCCTGGACTCTCATCCAGAACTTTTAAGTCATGCAGCGTGGGCCTTTGCCATGTGTGCAAATGGGAATCGTGGTCCCCATGTTCCAAAGCCATGCAGGTCAAGGGTTTGGGGCACGATCCCCTCTCCCAAGAATCTCTCCTGAGCCATGCCCCCAATTTGGTCTCCCTTCCTTGAAGGGATCACTCTTACTATTGTCCCTCATTCAGTAATAAATTTTCTCATCAGGTAACGCCTGTAATCCCAGCAACTCGGGACATTGAGGTAGAAGAATTGCAAGTTTGAGGCCAGCCTCTGGAACTTAGCAAGAATATGTCTCAAAATTTTTTTTAAAAAACTTTTTTTTTTTTTTTTTTTTTTTAGGACTGTGGATGTAGCTCTGTGGTAAATACCCGCTTGGTTCAACCCTCAGTACCATAAAAAAAAGAAAAAAAAAAAGGATTTCCTCTGCCTTGGGAACATCCCTTGTGATGAAACCCTATGGTGTACTGGTGTATTGCTACGTAGCTCCTTCCATCTGACAACTTTTCCTGTTTTCCATGCTTATCTCCTCACTAAAACGTAAGCTCCTTCACATAGAGAGCAAATCTTGTCATCCTCTGGTCACTAGCACACAGTGGGTGATAAATAAATTGAAAATATATTTGAGGCAAATGGAGGGTCTGCAGGCCACAGAGGAAAACCCCACAGGAAAAAGAATGCATTTGGCTCAGAGTAATAGCCCATTCATATCCTCCACTCTCTATGGACCTGGCCCTGCCCGTGCGGCACTTAATGAACACCCCATTCACTGTGTGAACAGAATCTGTAGATGCCCCTGGCTCTTTCAGGGCAATTGTGGTATGGATAATCCAGGAAAAGAGCTGATATGAAAAAAGAATCACCTCTTTTGTGAATTTTAGAATGTCTTTGGAAATGGTGTTTATCTTCTTAGTTTAGTGTGCCCATTAAAAAGAATAGATTAAGAAAGTTAATTTATTTTAAAAAATGGAGCCAATGTCTCATGAACACAGGTCACCCCCCCCTTATAGGAAAAGGTGACCCGGAAATAGGCTAAAATGGCAGAGGGTGGCTGGCCAGGAGTTTAACACACATCACCAATAATCCACAAAGCAGAAAATGTGCTGTCGGAAAACAGATTTGTTGTGAGCTGCATCCACCACGTGCTATGTCTCCTGGGGCTTAAAGGAGTCCCCAGGCTATTGCACCAAGAGGTGCTCTGGACCCAAGGTTGGGAGATCTGGGTGTTGACCTTTGCTGGAGCCTCAGGTGGGTCACGGCCTCCCCGGGCCCCAAGGTCTCCATCTCAGAGAAAGTTAAATTAGACCAGAGATTCTCTACCATCTCTCCTCCAAGCTTCATGGACTCTAGTCATGAGCCTTCCTATTTGACAGAAAGACCAAGGAGTCAGGGAAAGAGGAAAAAGACACATTTAAAGCCCCAGGGCTCTGGCCATCAGGGTGGACCTCAAGGGCAGGAACAAGAGCAAGTTACCTATCTTCATCTCTTACCACAACAAAACCAAGGGTTCTTCCCAGGCCCCTTTCTGGAGCCACGTCCAGCTCTGGGAACTCCATGGAGCTAGGCTGGGTGAAAACAGTGACTTCTGCCTACCCTGTCCCCAACACTGAGAATAAAAGTAATGGCTCCCATGGCTCAGCCTGTTACTGGAATACCTACTATGTGACAGACACTTCTATGCCTTAAGTCACTGGAGTCCCCAGGCAGC
The DNA here is from genome assembly GCA_020662805.1 of Glaucomys volans. Taxonomy (NCBI): domain Eukaryota; kingdom Metazoa; phylum Chordata; class Mammalia; order Rodentia; family Sciuridae; genus Glaucomys; species Glaucomys volans. The sequence continues at coordinate 2,809 of JAJEJO010003522.1, forward strand.
ACGATGATGCAGTTATTATAGCCCACACTTTTAATGAGGACCCTGAGATAGGTTAAGACACTTGACCAAAGTCAAGCTGACAGTGCACAGATGGGATCTGAACTCTCATCTGTCTGAGGCCAAAGACTCGCCATTCAGTGAGGCCTTCCCCTGGCTTCTGCTATCACGGGGAGTCAGAAGCCAAATGGAGGGGAGAACAGGACAGCTTAGTGGGCATGCCCCAGTCTCATGACATCTTCTTCCTCCTGACTGACAGGTAGGGTGAACACTGCCCCAGGTTCCCCTGACCGAGGGGCCCCCGACACAGACTTTCAGTGCTAAAACCTTCTGGTCCTGGACACACTGGGATGGTTGGCCACCCTATAAATGAGGCCTCCTTGTGCTTTGTGTCTCCAAAAGAAAACAAATATATTTGCAGACTGCAAACATAATGGAGCGATCAGTGGCTCTTTCTGAGAAGAGAATGGCTTTAGGCCTGTCCCCAAGCTCATCCCCAAAGGACCAGGTGACACAACCCAAGAAACCTCTCTGCATCCCAGTTCCAAACTGAGACCAAGAGTAGCCAGCCTGAGTTGAGGGAGTGGACAGAAGAGAGGAGGTGATCATAGCTGAAGCCAAGTGGGCCAGATTCCTTAAAGACGTTGCCCCTACCAAACACACCTGTACCCAGCAGGAGGGGCTTCCTGCCCATTTCATAGTGGAGCAGCCCCGACCTTGGAGACCACTTAGACAGTCTTCTCTGAAGTTCTCTAAACATTTCAGAGCCCAGATCCTTGGGGCCTCGCCCAGGAGGGATCTCACCCAAACCCAAGACAAGCCCATGGGGACCCTGAGACTCAGGCTGAGTCACTTGGCCAAAGTCAAGCTGAGGGTATGTAGCCAACAGCGGATTTGAACTCTGGTCTGTCTCGGGGAATGCTTTCTGTGGAGCAGGGAGGTCAGGCCAGTGCCCGGGTCCCCTCCCAGCCCTCACTGGCAGGTGGTCATCTACCTCACCTCCAGACACTCGTACCATGGGAGGAGGACACTCATCCCTGCCATAGGCCTCACCAGGCCCCCTTAGCCACCCTTCCCTTCTACCTGAGAATGTAAGACCAAGGGGGCACAGCCTCTCTCTTGCTATTCAAATCCTCTCCATCCTGACCACTCCAACCTGCAGTGTCAGCTCCCTGCTTGGCATCCCACTTCTGGCTCACGATGCATCTTGCACTCTTACCGTGTACCATTATTTAACTTAATGGATAGAAGGATGGGCACTGGTCAGAGACTCAATGGGTTCAAATCCTGGCTCCTCCACAAATCAACTGTGTGACTTTAAACAGGTTGCTTAAACTCTCTGTGCCTCAGGTTACTCAAATAGGGCATCAACCTCATATAAGGGTTGCAAGAATTAAAATGAGTTAATAGGAATAAAATATTTAGGATAGCATATGGTAAACAGTAAGCACACAATAAATGTTTAGTGCTATTATTTCTTTTTTTTAAATATTTTTTTACTTGTCAATGGATCTTTTATTTTATTTATCTATATGTGGTGCTGAGCATCAAACCCAGGGCCTCACACATGCCACTGAGCCATAACTCCAGCCCCTAGTGCTATTACTTCTCAATGCTGACAGCAACATTAATGAGCGTGGTCTCCGCAGCCAGACAAGACGTTCCTGAAGGCAGTCAGAGCCTGACACTTCTTCACGCTCACGCCAAGCTGGAGCCCAGCCACCGTTTCCTGTGGACTGATTTTGAAAATGACAGTTTGCTCATTTCACATCCTAGTGTTGGGGGAGAAAGGTGTGTCCACCTGTCGGTTGCCAACAGCAGTCTTTACCCACATCCCCCAAGATGACCTGGAACTTTCTTACAGGAGAGATGAAAAGCAGCACTGGAGATCCTAGGGTGAAATTACCGCCCTCCAGGCCATATGGGGCCAGGAACAGAATTCAAGGAAGCCAGCACCCACAGAGCAAACCCTTCTTTCCCCAGGAGCAGTGTCATGCAGATAATCCAAAGCTTCATGGAAAGCATCCTGGAGTGAAGCCGGAGGCCTCAGTTCACATCCTGGCTCTGTGCTGTGTGACATTTCACAAGCCCCTTGACCTCTCTGAGCCTCCGTTTATTCACTTGTTAAATGAAAGAGTTGCTCAAAGACCAATGACTTAGTTCCTTCCAATTCTGACATTCCTTCATTTAATTTCAGAGAAAGGGAAAAAACATCTTTGAATGAACCTAGTACATCATTTTGTTCCATGAACACTGCTTGGGTGTTTCCCATAGCCAGTTACTGTTCTGGCTTATAGCAAAGAAAAAAGAGAAACAAAATCTGATGATTTCCTCTGAAGAAAAAGAAAGATGTGCATGGAGATCCAAGGGATTTCAATTTAGGTAGAGCCTTCAGGGAAGGATTCACTGACCAGATAACAGTTGAGTAGAAATCTAGAAAAAGCCAAAGTGCTCCCATACAGGTGCCTGGGGGGAAGGGCACTCAGGCTGAGGGAAAAGCATGTGCAAAGGCTCTGAGGCAGGAGCACACACAATTTGTTTCAGTTAGAACTAAGAGGTCAGAGGTTCATGTGGTTGTCACAGAATGAGTGAGGATACGGTGACAGGAGTGGAATTGGGGAGGTAGAGATTCAGTCATGGTAAGGACTTTGACTCTTATTCAATTATGAACCCAAACTTTCTAAGTTTTAGAATAAATGAATTTGACACTGTTTACACATATGATAGGGCAAAAATACCTTATCCATTTACTCAGTGGAACCTCCTCTCCCTCCTCTTGGACCTGTAATTGATTTACGATTTTTATTGCTATTACTTTCATTTGGGGGCTTGGAGACATCTGTTTCTCTGTTCAAGCCTATAACCAAGCTTTCTCTTGACCTCCACTTCAGAATCTCACGTGGAGTCCACCCACCCCTCTCCAGAGGTGCAGCCTGGGCCAGGGGCAGGCTCCCTGCATTGTGTTCAAGCTCTTCCCAGTAGCTCTGATTCCCCCACCCCTCCCCATCACTCAGCTGTCAATCAGCCCTTTCAAAAGTGGCTTCCGTCCTCTCCCCACAGGACCTTCAAGCCTACCCGCCCTGCCTGGACCCTGCTTCCCTCCCACCTTTCTCCAGGTATGCCCAGCAGGTCTCAGCTCCCCACCTCCTCAGACCTGCCCTGCTCTCTCCAAATAACATCTTTCTATTGAATGTTTCCAAGGTTTCAGGTTCTTCCCTTCGAAGCTCTGGTACCCGGACATTCTCATGTCTGCACACTTTTTTTGATGTCACGCTTCTCTTCTTCATCTGACCGTAACTCCATCAGGACAGAGGCTTTGCTAGCCTTCCCAGCCCCGGCTTCAGGACAATGCTGGCATGAGCAGGACAAGCTGGGGGTGCTCTGGTGGGCCCTGCAGGGTGGGCCAGAGTCATGAGGGAAGGAGGGTGAGACGGAGGAAAGGACCCACTGCCTGAGCTTGACACCACCCGGGCTCTTCATTTCACTGTCCTAGTAGCCATTTGAAAATTACTGTCCCATCATGCAGATAAAAGCTGAGGCTTGGGAGGTAAGCAAGTTTCCCAGGTCACACCACAGTCGCATCTGTAGTCAAAGCCACTCTTTCTGAGTCCGATTTCTATGTTCTTTCCTCAGGACCCTGACAGCACTGGCCTGCACAGTTTGTTTGTTTCTTTTTCTTTTTTTGGTGGGGAGGATACTAGGGATTAAACCCAGGTCTCCTTACCACTGAACCACATCCCCAGTCCTTTTTATTTTTTGAGACAGTCTTGCCAAGTTGCCCAGGCTGACTTGAACTTGCAACCATCCTGCCTCGTCTTCCAAGTCGCTGGGATTACAGGCAGGGGCAACCACACCCACAGCCTGGTTGTTTCTAACCCAGCCTGCCACTGACTTCTTGTGTGTCCTTAGACAAGTTACTGTCCCCCCATCAGCTTCAGTTTCCCCACATACAGAGGCAGAGATGGATAGAAGGTTTCTCATGTTCTTTCTAATTCTGAGATTCCTTGACTTTAAATTTTATGCTTATAAATTTATAACATCAAATCATGAGGGCTGTGGTTGTGGCTCAGAGCTAGAGCACTTGCCCAGCATGTGTGAGGCACTAGGTTTGATCTTCAGCACCACATAAAAAATAAATAAAGGTATTGTGTCATCTACAACTAAAAAAAAAGAAAAAAAGGGACTGAGCTCAATGTCAAGCACATGGTGGATACTTCCTAAATGTGCATTCTCTCCCCCCTTCCTATTCCTTGTTTCAAAGATTCTCTGCCTCACAGCCTTCCTTGCAGCCACCGACACTGTCCTGGTTCCTCCAAGACACCCAGCGCTCTGCATCCCTGCTTCTGGAAACCCCACCTGGCTCTGACGTCAATGTCCATCCTGCCCTGGTTCCCAGTTGGTCATTCCAGCTGTGCTCCTAGGAGAGGCCCACAGCATGACCTTCCTGCTCCCCACAGCCCTGCCTCCTCCCTGAAGGAGCACTGGGGTCCATGGCCAGCACCATGGGGAGAGAGGGAAAGAGACAGGAAAGCCCACACCAGACACCTTCCAGAGGCTGGGACAGACCAGGCTCTCAGTGGTGTTATCTCAATGCCTACTGAGAGACATCATTGTCCCCATTTCACAAAAGGAGAGAAACTAAAGCTCCAAGAGGTTAGGAAGTCACCCCAGATCACATAGCCAGCACGAGGTAGGGGCTGGGCACTACTGCCACCTTCCTGACCCAACAGCAGGTGCCCTTTGCTAATGCAGGGAGGCCCTGAATCTTGGACCAGGGGCCATCAGCTTTTCTTCTCCTAGGTATGTAACTTGGCACCAGTGACTTGACCCATCAGTCTCTCCCTAGCCTCCCCTCCTGCCTCTCCTCACTGCCTCTCTAAATTAAGAGACTGCAAAATATTCACAAATGGTCCTCAGTGTTTCCTAAGGGAAGACACAGACCAGACCTTCCCACAGCAGGAAAATGTCAAGTTGACCCCCAGGAGAAGGGGCCTGTTCTGCCAAAGACTTTCTTCTCATTAATACAGTCCTTCTGTGGCCAGAGCTGGGAATGGACAGCGGAGTCATTGCTGCCCACCTCTCAGGTGCTGCCCCGAGGACATCAGAGTCACAGTCAGATAGGACCCAAATGTGAACGTACCCAGGGACCCGATACCATCAGGCCCTAACAGACTTCAGGAGGAACAGGGAAGGATGTCCACATTTTTTTCTTATTTGTTTATTTATTTATTGTTGGTACTGGGGATTGAACCAGAGGTGCTCCACCACTAAGTTACATCCCCAGCCCTTTCTATGTTTTATTTTGAGACAAAGTCTCACTAAGTCACCCAGGCAGTCCTACAAACCTGCAACCTTCCTACCTCTACCTCTTGAGTCACTGGGATTACCGGCATGCACCACAGGACCCAAACACAGGGATGTCTGTATCTTCTAAAGGCTCTTCTTATAGCTATGCCCTCAGAGAAGCATGGAGTGGTGGACCACAGGGAGAGGGGTGTGGGAAGAGGAACCACTGTACTATGTAATGCAAGAAAGACCAGGTGAGAACAGACTCGCTGGATACCCAGCTGGCTCCCTCTCACTGCTTCTGCCCTGGCCTGGGATGGAAAAGGAGCCCCCAGGGCTGGAGGGGCTGGTCAACTCCTTCCCCAAGAAGAAGGGCCTCACCAGGGTAACAAAACCCAGCAGCTGCCAGGCGCGGTGGCTCACGCCTGTGATCCCAGCACTTGGGAGGCTGAGGCAGAAGGATCACAAGTTCAAAGCCAGCCTCAGCAACTTAGCGAGGCCCTAAGCAACTCAGTGAGACCCTGTCTCTAAATAAAAATACAAAATAGGGCTGGGGATGTGACTCAGTGGTGGAGTGACCCTGGGTTCAATCCCCAGCACCAAAAGAAAAAAAATAAACCAGCAGCAGGCCAGCCCAGCCCCACCCTGACCCAGCAGCTCTTCCTTCACAGCTTCGCTCAGCCTCACACCCTCAGGGATGCCCTTCAAGACCCCATAGGTTACACTCCCTGCCTGTATTCTCCTGGCTTCCTGGACTTCTCCATGGCTCTTTCCACGATTTCTCCATCCTCTTCCCTACAGAACACAAACGTCTTTCTCCCTGATGGACACGCTAAGCCCCACCAGCGGGAAGCCCATCTCTAGTTCACAGTCCTAGCTCTGGTACCCTTGGGAGTTGCTTGGTAAAAATCTACCGAATGAATGCCACCAGCAGGGGAGACGCCAAGGCCAGCCACTCTGTTCTCCAACCCTGGCCCTCCAGCAGAATCAGATGGGAAAACATCAGAGAGAAGGACCAGGGCCCAGAGCAGGCACACAATCCAGGTCGGACTCTGAGTTGGAATCTGAAAAGCCACCGAGTGCTCAGGGAACCCAGGGGAGCCATTCATACCCCAGCCACGGGCAGTGTGGACAGCCATCCTGCCAGCTTTTAATCACTTCAGCACGGTTGTCATCGGCTGCGAGTGAGTCCAGGCGGGAGTGTGTGTTTGTGTGTGTGCTCTATTTTAAACTAATAAGAAACATATAGTCTGTGCCAAGCAGTTCTCCCCCAGACACCACCCGCGAGGCGCTGTGCAGGCGCTGTCGTTTATGTTTGCACACCGTGTTCCGCACATCCACACACATTAACTCACTTGATCTTCTCCACGGCCCTGACAGGAGGTGCTATTGACCACCAGAGGCCTGAGGAACAGGAAGAGGCCAGCGTCTATGGTCACACGTGGAGGCTCAGGCCCGAGCTTCTGGCTTCTCCACTATCTGCCTCCACAGGCTCTTGTCACACGCAGTCTCTTCTCACCCATGACCCTCCCAAGCCAGAGCCCTAGATCTTACACCCCATGAGCCTGTGGTCTCCAGTGGGAAAGAAGAGACGATGCAACTCAGGAACTTTCCCCCCAACTCACAACTCTCTGGAGCAGGCAGCAGGCTCTCTGGACCCAGAAGGATCAAAGGACCCAGAATCACACAGAACCCCACTGTGTGCCTTGGGCAATTCTCTTACCCTCTCTGAACCCCACTTTCCTCCTTGGATCTATAGTGGTGACTCAGTAAACTAGGGCTGCAAGCTCCGGGCCCAGGGTCAAATGGAGGCAGAAGACAGGCAAGGAGCCTCCACTGGTTTGTGGCCCTGGTGCTGGAGCTCCTACACAGCTGCCTGGCAGCCCCAGAGCTCAGGAAAACTCCTGCCCCTTCCCCCTCCCCAGGTTCCACCAGGGTCTGCCCAGAGCGCCAGCTCCAGGACTCTGGCACTGGAGCGCCCGCCCGGGAGTTCCCCTCTGCCCTGCCAGCAGGGAAGACCACTCCCCTGGGAAGAGGTTCTCTTGGAATCCAGCGGACATTGACATTGAAAAGGCATTCCAGGAGACCAGATATCCTGCTCAGAAAGGGGCTTCCCTGACAACCTGAAAATCAGAGGAGCTGGCTGTCCCTGTCTAGATGCCACTCAGAGGCAACAATGAACAGGGTGACCTCCCAAGGGGAGGCACACGGGTACAAGAAGCAGTTACATTCTCCAGGAGCAGGGCTCCTCGGCTTTCTCCAGAACTGTCTTGTAAGTCAGTAGTGCCTCAGCAGCTGCAGCCCTACTGTGAGTCTAGCTATCCTCTCCCAGAGTCGGGAGGAACCAAGTGAGGGAGGGGTCAGGAGAAGAGCTCCTGAGTGTCCCACCATCTTCTCCAAACTCATGGTGCCTCATGGACCGGAGCACACGTTAGCATGACTAGCCCACAGCATCATCAAGGAGCAGACCCAGAGGGGCCTTGACGACCCTCCAACCTCACCTCCTTGTCACGCGAAATGAGGAAGCTGGCCTCAGAGAAGCTGCATGATGTGCAAGGTCACACAGCTTCTTCCCATTTGAGGAACAGAGGCCCACAGAGGACAACACTGGGCATCAGTGGATGGCAGGCTTGGGTCACACCTGTTGAGTGACCAGTGGATCCTCAGGGAGGCACAGGGTTAAGAACAAGCACTTATCACCACAGGGCTCCGGGCTCACACCCTGACTCTCAGGGTTGAGTCGCCCTGCTCCTGGGCCTGGAGTTAGAAGTCACAACCACACAGGATGGGCTCCCCTGAGAAGGGGTGGGAACTGCTCCTCCAGGGGAGGGGGATTATCAAATTCAGACCTAGCCCAGGACTTGGGATCAAGTAATTTAATAGCAATGTTGGGCTGAGGACGCTCTGGGTGGGGTTTGCTCTCTCCTACTCTACAATAGACCCCCTGTGCTACCCTGGAATGAGGGGCACTATTCTCCAACTCACCTAATAGGAGTTAGATCCACTATGAATGGGCTAACCCCACCCTAATGTCTGTCAGGACTGAAGTCTCTAGGGATGGTGAGCTGATGACCCTGGACCTGGGCCCCAGGGTGCTCTCTTCACCCCAAGGGTGCACCTTCTAACTGGACAGGTAGGCCAAGCTCCATTGTGCCCACCACTCCCACACCTCCTCCCCTGCCTCTCCCCTGCCTGTGGGCCTGGCCAGCCCAGCCCCACCTTGACGAAGGCTTTGTGGAAATTTAAAAAGTAGATCTTCCAGGATTTGGTTTCCATAACAGACAGTAGCTGCCCCCAGCATTTGCCAAGAAAAAAGTATGTGTAAGAGGGAAGGTAAGTTGAGTTGGTTCCTCTAAAGAAGATCCTCAGGCAGGACACAGTGGCATATACCTGTAATTCCCAGGAGGGGACTGGGAGATTGGAGCAGGAATATTGCAAGTTCCAAGCCAGTCCAAGTGACTTACTGAGATCCTGCCTCAAAATAAAATTTTTAAGAAGGGCTGAGGATGTAGTTCAATGTTAAGAGTACCCCTGGGGGCTGGGGATATAGCTCAGTTGATAGAGTGCCTGCCTTGCAAGCACAAGGCCCTGGGTTCAATCCCCAGCACCGCAAAATAAATAAATAGATAGATAGATAGATAGATAGATAGATAGATAGATAGATAGATAGATAGTTAGTACTCCTGGGTTCAATTCCTAGTTCCACAAAAAAAGGGAGGAGTAGGATGGTGAACAAAAACCAGCATTCACCTTGAGTTTACCATGTGCTAAGCAGTTTTAGATATTTTCTTCGAGAGTTGTCACAAGTATACTGTGCGCTTGGTATTATTATTGTTGTTATTATTATTCACTTTATAACTAAGAAAACTAAGGCTCAGAGAGGTTAAGGGATGTGCCCAAGGAAACACAGCTTAGTAATAGTAGTAGAAGAATGATCAAAACCCAGCATCTGACTCCAAGACCTTCCTCGGCGCCACACTATCTCAGCAAAAGAACCAAATGTTGCTTTTTAGAAAGAAGACAATGAGTCTTCAACCTGAAAATGGTGCCTCATAGAGCCAACCCCATTGCTGGGACCCAACTATTTGCCCCAGGAAGGCCATTAGGAGAATCAAATCCACTCCCTCCACTCCCACTGACCTTAAGACCCCTGGGGACAAGCCCTTGCATCTCTGTCTCTGCAGCTATTTTATGTTCCTATGATTCTTTGCTTGGATTTGTCCTGGTGGGGGCTGTTCCCTATTCATGAAGTTGTTCATTTGGGAGCAGACAAAATCATAGAACTTTGAGTTAATGAGAACTCTGAAAGCAAGATCAAATTCCTCATTGGGTAAGTGAGGATACTGACATCCAGAAAGGGCAAGTCACTTGTTGAAGGTCACACAGCCAGTCAACACCCAAGTCCAAAGTGGAACCTATCTTTTGGCTCCTAGATCCGACCTCTATTCCCTTCACCATCCAAACCACACTGATCAGCTTCACAGTCCCTGGCAGGGAGAGAGCCAGTTGTAGGCCTATAGCCTCTGCTCTCTCTGCTTAGATAAAGCAGGGATGCTGTCTAAGATAGTTGTGCCACAGCCAGGAATGAGAGGAGCTGTTTGCCTCCTTCACTAGCTCACCCACCTACGTGTACCCATTGAAGTTGACACAGAAAGGTCCCCTCAGAAAGCCTTCCATGTAAGAGAAGCTGGTCCCAACAAGGAGGCCTGAGTGGTATTCCTGGGGCAGTGACTTCTGGCCACCTGGTCTGGCTCTTCTGTCTAGTTCAGGCTGCTCCCCCCAATACCCAGGAAAGCCAGAGCACAGTGACCTGGGATGTTTCAGATTTCAGGCGGCCCCCTCCAGCCCTCTGGGCCAGCCCTCCAGGCCTGGCTGAGAGCTCACCTCCTCTCAGAAGGCAGCCCTGGTTAACACCACTCCGTCCTGATTACTCCTACTTTTACCTCCTTTGGTTAACAATGGATGGGAGCCCTTTTTTCTACCTCTGTGTGACTGTACATAACTCTCATGTGTCTGTGTGCTGTCTGTGCCCTTCTACCACCATTCCCAAACTTTCCTCACTCCCACCTGTCCCTGGGGTCTATGCATCTACGCATCTATTTTCTACATCAGCCCCTGCTGGGATCTGCGCTCCCCATCCCACCAGGTCCCAAGCACCCTCCCCCCAGCATGGATTGGCTGTGTGTTCAACCCTTGTTGATGGTGCTAGTGACCTGTGAAAGGGCCCAGGTCATCAAAAAGGGAAAGAAGCTAGACAATCCACCAACTGGATCATCAGCTCCAAAACAAGATGGGGGAGGAGAGGGAACCAGGATTAATCCCCCTTTTGTACCAGACATGATGCCAGGTACTTATGGATGCTGCTCCATGATCCTACCAACCACATGCCTTTTTTTCCCAATTTACAGATGGGAGACTGGGTCAAAGATGTTAAGCAGCCTGTCTAAAGTCATACAATAATAAATAGCAGAGCAAGGCTCTGAATGCAGTTTTGTCCCATGCTAGAGCCTGTCCTCCCTGCTATCCCACAGCAGCCAAGTCCCTGGAGGACAGACCTCCTGCCCATGGTACTTGTTCTGTTTGGTTTGGTTACTGTGTCCTCAGTGCCTTGGACAGTGCCAGGCACAGAGAAGGTAAACCTGTGCCGAGTGAAGGAACGAAGGAGGAATGAATGCCACGCAGCCAGGACCAGGTTTGCGATGCCAGATTTCTGGGCTGTCGCCTCTCCATCCCAAAAGGACCCAATATATGAGGATTCCTTCAAAGTCCACGTGGACAGTGCTGTATGTGCTGGGTGTGGGATGGGGTGAGAGTGGAAGCGCAAGCTGAACACCAACAGTTAGACCCTAGTGAGGTGCAGGATATAGAAGCCCTCATGGTGCTCCATGACCTGCTGATTCTGCCACCACTTTCTCGCCCTTCCCCGGGATAGCTCCCCTCATCTCCACTGGTCACCCCCACCAACAGACTGAGCCTCACTGAAACTGGCCACGTTCCTACCAAGCAAAGAACAGTTACGCCACCTACTCTGGCCCCATCCAAACCCTCAAGAGTCTGCCCTGGGCCCCAGGGCCAGCTGCTTTTCTCCACATTCCAGCCAAAAATAATACGAGAACGGAGTTCTTTGGTGGAGACTTAATCTAATCTTCATTGCTTCAGTTTTAAAATATCCTGCCTGGTTTAGGGTTTCTTATTACACACAGGGATGTGTTTTTAGTGAGATAGGTCTTAGCAGAAATGGCCTTCTTGTAATTAGAAACCCAGGCAGGCAGGGCTTGTGGTGGGACACCCAAGCCAAACAGCAGATCCCCCTGAAGAGGACACGTTTGCAGCAAGCTCTTCCCAAGCCCCATTTTCCGGCACAAGATGAACTGAGCTGTCCTAGAGCTTGGTACTCCCTCGCTCCTGGGGTTTCAGTAAGCATTCTGGTAGGACTCTGCCCTCACCCCTTCCACCCCATCCAGAGTCTCTCTACCCCCTGCTGACCCTCACTCCCAATCAAAATGGAGACTCAGATATTGCCTGCAACGGGTGGGAAGGGTGTATAAAGGGAAAAATTACCTCTAAGGAATCCCCAGTGGACTAGGGTAAATTAAAGACAAGCATTCCACTGGAGCCACATCTCCAATATCAGGGCTCACTTCTAAAAATCAGGCACCGGAACTGAAGGAGTCTACAAGTGCATGTTCACTTTTGTAGCAGTGCTGGGTGTAACTGCCCAGGCTTTCTGGCCCAGAATCTGCTTTGATCTGCCAGCATGGAGAGAGCTAAGTGAGGTTCAGGCTGTGGCTAGCTCCAGACCAGCACCCCTCCCCCACAGCCCCACCAGATGTCACACACCAGTCAGGGCTAGGCCTCTGTTCCCAATGGCATAAAGAGAAGGAGCAGGCATCTCTGAGAAGTCAGAGTCTGTGTTCATCTGAGGCATGAAGTCTATTCCAGGTAGCAACACTCGGAACAACCAAGTCAATTCCCCCAACTCAGCCATAATTGCCCATCTTGGTAAAGTGCAGATGGTTTCTGGAATCACAGCATGGTTTTCAAATCCTAAAGGAAGGTAGGAGTTCCGCTCCTTTACCAAAGTCTTAAGAACTCCTGAGAGTTGTGGGGCCAGGCTCTAGAACCAGGCAAGGAAAGAAAACATGTGGAAGAACGTGACTTTGCTGCTGAGAAGCGCCTATCTCCTGTTTTATTACTGAAGTGTGTTCTGAGCTTGGTTCATGCCCATCCTTCACCCCTTGAAGCTTGATGAGAACTGTACGTGCTACGCCCCACTTTACGGATGAAGAAAGCAAGGTCCAGCAGCTCGGAAGACCCGCTGGAATCGCACAGCCAGGCAGTAACAGGGCATAAAGCTACCAGGCCCCCAAATTCCAGTCTACAGACTAGCTCAGCATGCTGACCTGCCAGCCTCAATTATCACCCGACCACTTCCCTCCCTCCTTTCTCCTTTCCCCATCAGGTATTAGATTTAATTAAATTAGCAAAGCCCCATCGCAACAATCCTGGCCATGTTGCCTGGATAGATCCCAGCAAGCGCAGCTCCTCCCTCTAAATTCTGCTTCTCAATATAATTCAATCTTCAATAAGTCACGGATCTCATGTGGAGTGTCTTATACAAAGCATGGTGTGTTGGCTAGATTCAAGGCTCACGGTGGCTCGAGATGATTTCATTTTCCATGTAACTTCCTCTGTTTTTCCTCTGCGGCATCGTTTTTTCCCTCTCCATCCTGGGATCTACATTTTGTTTGATCCAGACACTTGGCTTCACATGCAGTCACCTCCAGCAATTGCATCACACATTTATATATATCTTACAGCATCCCAGTCCTGTGCCACCCAGCATAGGAAAAAGGAAAACTTACAACAGCACTTCTCACCCTCCTCCAACTAATTTAGAAAATGTGCTCCGGATTAAATAAATCAGAAACAAAAGTCTGAAATTGGAGATAGAATTTCTGAAAGGTGGTGGTGGGGAGCTAAATAAATAGCAAGGAAATCTTGCAACATGTTGGAAGCCCATAAATTTTATTGGTTGTTTCTTTAATAAAAACAATTTCAGTTGCTAACAACACAGTATTATTAAGCCTCTAACATTTAAAAATCTAATTTGCCCCGTCTCTGTGGCTGTTTATGTTGCATGCAGCATTCAGGAAGGGTAAGGAAGTCAGGTTGATCGCTTAGGTTTGGTTCCTAAATCAGGCTAATAGAGACCCCTTTAAAATACAGCCTTTTTGCTTTCTAGGTATGTCTTGGTCTCTAATGAGTTACAGCCCCCAGTTGAAGATGGACATGGCAAAAAGAAATTGAACACACACTGTGGTGCACCCATAAACTTCAAGGCCCAGGGAGAGGTGGTATGTTTCCAGTTAAGTTAGAACTCCATGAATTCAGGATTCTCCACTCACAAGACAGTAATTCTCCTTATTTCATCACTAACTTACTTCAAATGTGTTTATACAATTTATTGCTACTGAACTTCCAGGCAACTGGTGTAGAGTTAATGAAACCCAGCTTGGAGAAGCTTTGAGCTTTGAACAACTAACCACACTTTAAATGGTTATGACATGCGGTCAAAGCCACAGCCCAGCCCCACTGCAGTTTCTGTGTTAGGATCTAGTCAAAAACCTTGTCATCTCACCTTTTGTGCCAGATTGAAAAAAAGAAAAAGCACTGAAAAACAGACTGCCTTGTTCCATCTCAAGGTTCCCAGCACTTAAACACATTTATCTTACTGAATGCAAGGCAAAGCCCCTCCCCCATTGCCCAAGTAAATATTTTAGTTGCAGTTTGAATTGGCAGTGGGGCTGAAATCCTGAAATCCAGTTTGGGTTGAATTGAAGGGGTCAGGCTTACCTAAAGCAATGTGGGAGGGGGCTGTTGGGGAAGCACCGAGCAAATTTAAAGCCAGATCCAGCAGAGAGCCCCCAAAGCAATATAGGAATGCACAGATGAAACTGGACTGGGAAAGAAGTAAACTCATCTTTCTGAATTACTGGGGCATTGACTTTTATTAATCCTCATTGTCACACGGTGCCCCCCTCCCCAGGCTCTGTTCATGTGGGAACTCCAGCAAACTCCCTCTTGCTAAACAGGCCCATTTTGGAAGAGTAAAGGGGAGGTACTGGATTTGTCACTGCTGCACAATAAAAGCCCCTTTTGAAAGCAGCACTTTCATTAACTTAAAGCAATCTATAGACTTAAAAGCACAGAGCAGTAAACTCCGAGAAAGGATCATAAAACAGCCAGTCTCAAGTTGGGTACACTTCAGTGCAATTTGCACGAGGCATTTTACTGGGAGCGGTGGTCGGGGCCCATCTCTCTCCAGTAACCCCCTGGCCCTTATTCGGAGCAGCTCCTCTTTCTTTCGGCTTTCATGCCTTTCGCGCTCACAAAGGGGAGGCGGTGACCAGGGAGTCTCTGTGGGGTCACGGCTCCCTCCCCACCCCCCAGGCTCTCGGCGGGAGAGAGAGCGCACGAATTCCAAGCCTGAAAAACAACAGCCTTGGAGCTCTGCCGCCGCGGCGGTCGCCGCGCCCCGGGCCGCGGTGGCCACTCCTGGGTCCACTCCTGGGTCGCGCTGCTTCTGTGTCCCCTAAGGGCCATTTGCCTCTCCCAGTCAGGGGTGCACAAGAGTATGAGGGAGGTGCGGGGTTGGAAGGAGAGGTTTAAGATCGCAAGGAGGAAATCTCAAACCTTCTTCTCTTCCACCCCCGCACCTCCTACAACATACTCTTTCCCTGACCAGAGGATGGCCTCCCTTTCTGGTCCGGACTTCCACCCCACACACCCTCGAGCTAGGCCGGAGCCAGGGGGATGCAGCTTGAGTCGGAGAGTCTGAGTCCAAAACGGGAAAACACCCCCCACCCCACCCCCACATACAAACACACACGCACATTTCCACCAAGGTCCTGGGGCCTCGGAAAGGCCAGAGTAGCAGAGTAAGTAGTAGGGCTAGGGGCTGGGGCTTTGGGTAATACATTGTGTTGTGTTTAAACAATATCATTTCTCAGATTTGAGTGGGTGGGGTGGTCGTTTAAATCTGCCTAAAATGAGAAGCTTTGGGGTTCTACCAGTTTGGAGAGCGTTTAAATTTCTAAAAGCCAATACTCTGGAGAAGTCCGAAGACGAGTGGGGTGAGGGTAGGGAAACCCTAACTTCCTCCTCCCTCTGGAGCAAAACATTGCAGCAGTAGTCGGGCTTGTAGGCTTCCCTGCAGCTCTTGCCCGTGAACAGGCGGCGCTGAGATCTGGGTGCCAGAGTTCGAGCCCGGCCTGCCTGGGACGCAGCCGCGACTCCTCCGCCCAATGTGGCACCTCACTGCTAGCGCTTCCCCTTCCCCGCATCACAGGCCGCAGCCCCCTCGGGTCACCAACACCCGCCCGGCCTCCTGGGCCCGGAGACACGAAGTGGCTCGAGAATCCCACTGAGCCACCAATATAGGGTCCTCAGATCTACTCCAAACCCCGCAAGGACACCCTGTCGCTTCACCCAGACTGTCCCTTCATTTGTCCGCTTCTCAGAATCTCTCTCCTAGGACCGAATCTTGTGCGCCCCAAATACTCTACTCCTCTAGATTCGCGTTCGGGGAGAAGCGGCAGACATACGGGGCTCCCCGGCCATGGCTTAGATCAACTACTTGCGTTGCCTACCTAAACGCTTTTCCACCCGCGGACCTTCAGGACCCGAACACGCGACCCTCCCCTAATTCCAATAGCCTGGACCCCAATAAAGAGTCGTGATCCTGTGGCTGGTCTCTGAAAACACCACCCGTCTCTCCGATTTCAGCCTCAGATTTAACCCCGGGCCCCCAACTCCTACCTCCAGCCCTCTGCTCTGGCCGGCGTGTACACTACTCAGCGGCCCTTCAATCCTGATTCTGAAAACAGCTTGAATCCCAGAACCCAAACTCTAGCCGGCCTTAAAGCCCAGCCCTGATTCGGGACCGATCCACAACCCCCCTCCCATTCCCAAACCCGGTCTCCCCACCGCGCGGGAACCCCAGGATCTCCAGTGAAGAGCCCCCAGAAGGAGCGGCCCACTGCGCGGGTTTCTTCTTCGGGTCTGGGAGCCGGGAGAGCCCCCTCGCCTAACCCGAAAGAAACACAAACTTTGCGCGTCAGACTCTGGACCCTGCCCCATCCCCCTCAGCTCTGTGTTCTTGAGAGCTTTCCGTCCCCCCTTTAACGAATTCATCCCCTAGTTCTTAAGCCAGCAGTTCTCCCGATTTCCAAGCTTCGCCACTGGCCCCTACGTCTCCCCTCCACTTACCAAAATACCCCCAACAACCCGCCGAAAGCCAGTGACCCTACAAATTCTCGCTCCTCCTCAGGCTAGGGTCTCTGAGCTTGGTCCCTCGGTTCCCGGCTTCCCTGACCCCACTTGTGATCCCTCTCCACACTGATCCTCCTGCAAACCTCCACTTGCCCTGCCTACCCAGGCCAGGCACCGCTGGGGAGGACGCAGCCGCCGCTCCTTGACTCCAGCCACCCGGCCCCAGTATGGGGCTGCTTTCTCTTCCAGCCTCTCGAAGACAGTTCCAGGCTGGTGACGCCGAGTAAGCGCCGGTCAAAAGGCTCCCGAAGCCGGGAGAAAGAGGAACCTAGAGCCGGCCCAGGGATCCCAGCCTCACCCCACGGAGCGCCCAGCCCAGAGCCGCCTCAGCCCGAGCTCTGACCGGTGCACTGGTCCCTATTATCGGGTCGCCGGGCTCTCCCGGCACACAGCCTCCAGCCCGCCTGCTACGGGGTCTTGGGCCCGCGGCGGTCCGGGTCCGCAGCACCGCTCCTCGCATCTGCGGACAATGAGCGCCGGGCCACCAGCTCGAGCCCAGCGAGGCGGCGGCGGCTGCGGGGCTGTGCGCTGGCCCGGCCGGAGCGCAGGCGGGCCGCGCGGCTCTCGTCGCCTCCTTGCCCGGCCTCGCCGCCCCTCGCGCTGCTTCGCTCCGCGCTCTCCCGGCGCTTCCCCAGCTTCTCTCTGCACGCTCCCGCCGTCCCTCTCTGCTCCCTGCCTCCCTCCTCCCTGCTGCCTCCCTCTCTCTCCTCCCTGCTGCCTCCCTCTCTCCCTCTCTCCTCCTTGCCCTGTCGCAATGAATAATACTCTGGCTTGGGGACTGGAATAAAACACACGCGCTCTGAGGCAGCCGCCCGCAGCAGCAGCCGCCGCCGCCGCGCCGCCGCCGCCGCCTGCAAAAGCGTCTCTGACATGGAAATGAATGACAGCTTACCTGATGCCAATCTTCATCAGACTGACACCGGCGTGACAACACAGCCTATACTTCCCAGCACTGCTTGGGACGTCAGCGGCACAGGGACCCGCCCCCCCCCCCCCCCCCCCCCCCCGCACACCTCCCCTCTCCCCACTCCCCCTTTTTCCCCACCCCCCCATCACCCCCACCCACTCCGGGCCCCGGCCGCCTGCAAGTCTAGGAGCCGCTGGAGTGTCTCCCTCTACTGGAGGCTCTGCTTACACGTCAGGCGCGGGCCCGCTCCTGCTGGCGGGGAGGCAGAACAGCGCTGGGGAAGAAGCCTTAAGCCCTGAGGTTGCCTCTGATGGGGAAGGTAGAGGATCCCCGGGGATTTAGGGCGCACCCACCCATGTCAAGTCCTTCTTAACGAACCGGGGAAGAATTCCAGGACATCCGGTGCTGAGGAGACCGAGATGAGGTGAAAATTTTCTGTGGACCTCAAGAGAACTCCCCAGAAAATATTAAACTTGAAACTGGCAAGAAATCCTTCCCTCCATTACCACTCCCCCCACCCATTCCTGCCTGGCTGGCCTCATTTTTATGATTGCATTTGAATAATTCTCATTACCCTGGCCCCAGAAAAGGTGCTCAGTTGACACTCTGGTTAGTTATTCCTAGTCTCAAGAGCTTTTTCTTCTATGGTCTTCCTGGGGCGGTGGATTCACTAAGGGGGAGACAATGTAATGGGGTGGAGCAGGGGAGATATAATGGTAGGGACTTTGTTGTCTGAAAGCCTGTTGGAACCCCTGACACTCTCATTCTAAAATGTCTAAAATGTTGGTAAACTCAGTGATTTCTGGGGGTTGGGGTGCAGTAGTATAAAGGGGGAGGCCAATTGGGGCTGTTTCAGCCTGGGCCTGCTGAGGTGGATTCATCTGCTTCTGGGAGGAAATTGACTCCTCACCTAAGAGCATTCTACAGAGGAAGACCAAAGCATGTGCCTCCATTCCTTCAACAAAGATGACAGTCTTGCTAAGGGCCAGGTACAGACATGCAGACACCTATAGATGCAGGCTCACGTACTCCCACAACTTAGCACTAGGCCCTCTCTGCATCAAGGGACAAGAGAACTCCTCTGCCTCTGTAGAGGAGCCATTTCAGCCACAGCCAGGCAGTGACTGATCCTCAGACCTCAGACCAGGCAGGGGTCCTGAATAAAGCCTAGACAAAAAGATACTGATGTCAGTAAGGATAACAGAAAGTGAAACCCAGCCAGGTGAGCCAGGTTTTCAGTAAAGACTCTACCCCAAGAAGTTGAAGGCTGTCCCTTAGTCAATTCTAAACCTCTGGGTTACCCCTCCTCTGACTCAGTCTTGGGCAAAAATGAGAGTTACTAGATTCCATAACTTAGGCAAAGCAACTGAGATTTTTGCATCACATCCCAAATATACCCCTAGTTGTCTGGATCTTCCCAGTATCTCCAAATTCACCCTCTTAAGTTCCAGAGGAACTTCATCAAAAGACCTGTTATAGACAGAGTTGAATCTTCTGGCCTTCATGTAGATTTTCCAAAGACTTCACTAGGTGGATTTATGTCACCCCAGCCTCTGATGTGTGGTCAGAGACTCTGGCTGCTGACAGCATAATCGCTATTATATATTATACATTGTATAATAATATAATAATAATGAATGCACTTGCTCTTTTTATGAAGTACAGTAGCAGCCAGATTTCTTGGGGTCAGGCTGTCATAAAGTCCCAGAGGGAAGCATGCTTCAGATATTGGGGGAGGGGAGATACATTTGGCCCTGCCCAGGACCCTTGAAGGGAGGGGTTTCTCTCTTTCCCAGGGCTCCTATGAGTTGCTGAGGCCTGAAGAGTCAGAGGGAGAATCAGGCTGAATGTAAATACTTAACCCTATCAGAGAGGTGTCAGTGAGCTGTAAATAGTACTGCAGGCAACAGCCATGCATCACCGATTCACACTTGTCACACCCCTCATTTTCTGGAATCCAGTTCAATGTCCTGCTCTTTCTTGAGATGGCAGATCCATGGCCATGAGCTATTAATTTGTGGAAGTCTTTACAAATATTGTGATTGCCACTAATACCCTTTTGGTGCTTTAAAATGCACATTGTAATTTTAAGTCAACATAGCTTGCTTTGTAGTTTGCAAAAGCTTAAAAAAATGATTATCTAAGATGTAGCAATCCTTTTTATAATCATTCAGAGCAGATACTTGCCCTGCCCCCTCCAGAAGCTCAGCTGTGTGCTGGTGTTAAGGGTAAAAAGCAGAGGCAAAGAGGCCCCAAATTATAGCTCCTATCCTCAAGCTGGTTTCATTCTAGTGGAGGAAGACAAAGTGGAAATGTTTAAACATTGAATAACAACAATGCAGGTACAATATAACTAGTTAGTAATTAATGATCAAATGAGTTGTCAAATTTCATGAGTTCTACCTCTAAATCCTATCTCTGTCAATAAGTAGAGAAGGAAGAGAGTAGAATTTATGTCTGTATAATTTGCTCCAGATACTCTAATTTCTCCTCCATCATCCCTTTAGAATGAGTGGACACATACATGTCATATAACTTATCAGCACAACACCCTTATAGCCAAACAGAAGTTCCTATAAATTCTAGTCATCACATCTACATGTTGGAGTTCCTCTGCTTGGTTCTGGGCCCTCTTCTCACTCTACCTGTGCTTTGTTTGTCTTTAGGATCGGCAGTCCATACCAGCCCAGACTGTCTCCTCCAAGCTCCAAATGTGCACAGTTGGTGACCCATCTGAATCCTGCTTGCATCACCCTATGAATAAAAATTTAAGACTTGCATGTACTAGTCTGCTTGGGCTGCATAACAAAAGCTCACAGGCTGGGTGGCTTAAACATTTATTTTCTCTCTGTTCTGGAGACCCATCA